>JAULKM010139094.1:0-18489 GCA_032355605.1 Rubia tinctorum
TAGAGATATGTGGTATATATATTGTATAGAATATAATTATTTTTGATGATATTTTGTTTATTTTGTTGAGTTTAGTCTGGATTGATGATTGGATGACATTTAGTGTTGTGTTTGTAGTTTTTATTTTGTAGTATTTTCCAACCTAGGGTTTTTAATGTTGATAGATTTTGCATTTATAATATGTACTGATATAACCCTACATTTTTTTACAAATTTACTGATATAACCCTATAAGTTTTATGAATATGCTGATATAACCCTATAAGTTTTCATAATATGTTGATATAACCCTACCTGGTCTGGTAATGGGCCGGCGGTGGGCCGGCGGTGGTCAAGCGGCAATTCGGTGGTGGTCCGATGTTGGGTAAGGGTATAAAACAAAGTCATTTTCCAATTATAACAGTAGGTGAAAATACGTACATTTTGAACCAAAAGAGACTAATGTTATTAACATCTAGGATAGGAAGGCAAAAAGTACCAGTTCTATATGTATGAAGTATAAGAAGGAACCATTGAAGTCGTCGAAATGCAGTATTTTGAATAAAAGTGTAAGAAGGTTTGAAATTGAACAAAAGACAAACATATTGACAAGTCATGAATGCAAAGAAAGAGAAACTCATAAACTATCACCTTTTGCTACATTTACAAGATCAACCAGGAAACTTTAACCACCTTAGTGGTGAAAAAGAGCAGCAAGAAAATTGAGTAAGAAAATAGTCATTACCATCACAAACTCAACATTAGCTATATGAGTCGAGTGATGATAGTCACCAAGCAGCATCAGGCGACAGATACCCTTTTTATTAATCTAAAATTACATCATAATACTTGTCCTACAGAATGCCTCTGTGGTTTTTTCCTCGAGCATGTTTTCTCTGTAAATTACACTACCAAAAACCAATAAAGAAAGGCATCCGCCCTAAAACAAGCACTTAATAACAACGCACATGGAGGCATCCGCCTTACAACAAACTCAGAGCACAAAAAGTTGCACTAGCCGAATTGACTATATGAAACCAATCGCACAAGCTATTTCGGTAATCGCAGAAGCAATTTACCAAAATACAATAAAAACACTAATTGACATCAGACACACACACGGATGGCTTAACAGAGAAAACATACACTGTAGTCGACCTGAGTGAGGTCATAGGTGTTATTGAGAACAAAATATCTGGTGTTGCTACTTAAAAAAACTGAAAAAGAAGAGGAAACAAAGTGCGATTATAGAACAGAGAAGAAGATGAAAACGGTGTCGTTTTCTCAAAGTATGGAAGTCAAATTAAGGGAAGTCAAAATAATGATGGAAATAGCCGGCATGATACCAATAGTCAACAATCCTTATTATATGGTGTTTTGCGATTAAATAAATTTGTATTAATACAAGAAAATTATATGGCAATGTAATTTAACAATTGAATTATCGTGACATTTTTTGTACAAGTAATTATCACCCTTTACAATTTAAAAATTCAACATATAATGATCACTATAAGTAACGTCCATAATCATTATCATCGTTTCCTAGTTTGGATGAAATTAACGAAATATGCTAAAGTGATGAGAAAAAATTATTGTGTTAAATTTTTTAATTTAGGAGAAAGATATTGAAAGTTTGATATGAAATTTGTGATGGAAAATAAAATTTTAAAAAATCAATTGGACGTACAACTAAATAAGGTTGTGGTTGTGAGTCTGCCTAAAAATTTGAGGGTAGAAAGGAAAGGAGGAAACTCAGAATGAACAATTGAGAGTTTGGGGTTGAGAAAGAATGATTGAAAATTTATCACTTGAATATTATGTTAATTCTCATTATTTAACAATTAATATTACATATGTATGGACGACGAAGAATTGAAAGTAGATACGTAGAAAATGTTATGTAATATTAAAATTTATTAAATATATCAAAATTTTATTGGGTACCCGGAAATAACTTGTTTGCGGTCCGGACCCGTTAAAATGACAACTTTTCGAGCCAGGTACCCAACCCTAAAAATTAAAAAAATATCCAGTTATTTTAAATCGGATAGTGCGGGCCAGATATTTTTAAACACCCCAAGTTTGAGTAACTCTATAAAATTTGAAAGGGTCAAAATAACCCTAAGTTATTAATGAAAAAGCTAAAATAACCCTGCTGCCATTGACCATGGAAAATTTGGGGTTGACCATCCAGAAAATGACTGAAATACCCCTTCTTAGTTTTTTTTAAATGGACAATTTACCCTATAAAAGTAAGACTAGATCAGTACTTTCTATGGAAAACTTAAGATTATATCAATGCTCTCTATAAAAATATAAGGTTAGATCAGTCCATTTTTTAAAAGCATAAGATTATAGCAGTACATTTTTAAACAACTCAACGCTTTTTCTCCACTCCCTCGCTTCTTCCTCCTCCCTCGCTTCCTCCTCCTCCCTATGATTATTCTCATCATAAAGTGCATAAACAACCCCATTAAATTTCAAAAGTGCTTATATCACCCTGTAAAATTTGAAAATTCGAAACTAACCCTAAGATTTTGAGCAATGGTGCAGATGTGCCCAAATTACATTATTCCGGCATTGACTAAAGGAATTCAGGTGTTGACCTAATGTGAAAAGACAAAAATATCCCCTAGGTTTAAAACTAAAAATGTAACGACTATTATACCCCTACGATATGCCAGTGGTCAACTTCTGACCGTTGTCGGCTGATGGTGGTCGGGTTAGATCGGTACTTTTATTAATTAGATAGGGTTAGATCAGCATTTAGTAAACAATACACGGTTAAATTAGCACTTATATAAAAAGATAGGGTATGATTAACATTATCATGAAAACATCTTTTTGAGGAAAGTCATTCCTTGTAAATATGTTTTCAATACAACTTCATAATCTAATGTATTATAAATATATTTATAATTTGCATGTGAATTTGTAATTTATTTTCAATACTCCCTGTATCCTAGATAAATTGGCACATTTTTATTTTTGGACATCAACTGAATCAATTTTCAACTAATTAATATCTTGAGTAAAATGCTTAGATGACCCCCAATTCTTTGGAAAGTGCAAATATAACCCTCGGTTTTTCAAAAGCGCTAATATACCCATGGCTGATTTTCAAAAGTGCAGATATACCCATGGTCGGCCAAAATATATAAACTAATACCCGAGTACCTCTTTTTTCCTCCTAATTTTTATGGGCACAACTCCTCATTTCAATGACTTTGGGTACAACCACACTTTCAAAAAACTAGGGGTTATATTTGCACATAACAAAGAACTGAGAGTTATATAAACATTTCACTCTAATATCTTTATTCATGTGTGTAAAAAAATTTGATTTTAATAATATATGTGATGATGAATCCAACATCATTTAACATGATAATAGTCTAGCATATATAATAATAATATAATTTAATGGTCGAATTTGACTCAGTTAATTTCCAAATGTCAAAATGTGTCAATTTATCCAGGATGGAGAGAGTGTACAAATTCGATCGCCATATTGTAAAATTAATTTTTTTCCCTAGCAATATCCGAGTAGCTATATGTACCGACTATGAATTACAAAGTTACCACATTTCGTAAGGAGATTATTTACTAAAATTTCAGAATTTCCTTCGGAAAGTATTTATCAAAATTTCTTATTTTCTTAACGGAAAATAGAAATTATAAATATATTTATGATAAATTAGATTATGAAGTTATAATGAATACATATTTATAAGGAGTGAACTCTCCTCAAAAAGTTATTTTTTTTATATTGCTGATTTAACCCTATTATTTTTACATAAGTGCTTATTTAACCCTATGTTTTTTTTATTAAAGTGAGAATCTAACCATGTCTTATTAATTAAAATATCGATCTAACCCATCTGCCATCAACCGGCGGCGGTCCGGCTACGACGATCGACGTTGACTATCATTGATCGGTGTTTATCACCGTAGACCAAGATTGGCCAGTGTTGACCGAGGTTGACCGGAAACGGTGACCAGCGAAAGGGTTTGAGGACTTTTGGGAAATGTAATACTGTTATTTTCCATTTTTCAAATTTTTTCTTTTTTTCAAAGGTTTATAATGGTCATTTTAAATAATTTCGACCACAATTTAGCTGCCAAGGTTAAATTGGCACTTTTGACTAAAATGTAGGGTCAAATTTTACAAGGTCATATTGGCACTTTCAACCAAAACATAGGGTTAAAAATGCACTTTTCTCTTTTGTATAAATAATTATCACTCTTTATCATTTAAAAATTCAGCATATAATGATCAGTAACAGTAACAAGTTCGTAATCATTATCATCATTCCCTAATTTGGATGAACTTAACAAAATATGTTGAAATGACAGGGAAAATCATTGCTTTAATTTTTTGCGGCCCGTGACCGTGAAAACGACAACTTTCCATGAGAGGTATCCGATCCGAAAAATGAAAAAATTAAATCGGGTCGGGTAGTGCGGGCAGGGTATTTTTTAACACCCCTAGTTTTAATAACTCTATAAAATTTGAAAGTATCAAAATAACCATAAGTTATCAATGAAAGTGCTGAAATAACCCCACCGGCGGTGACCATGGAAAATTTGGTATTGACCATCCCAAAAATAACTGAAATACCACTACTTAATTTTCTTTTAAAAATTGGATGATTTTACCCAATAAAAATATAAGGTTAGATCAGTACTTTCTATAAAAAAAACATGAGGTTAGATCAGTACATTTTAAAAAAAAACATAAGGCTATAGCAGTGCATTTTTAAACAACTCGGTGTTTTTTCTCCACTCCTTTGCTTTTTCCTCCTCCCACGTTTCTTGCTTCTCCCTCAGATGTTTCTCCTCCCTCAACAACATACAAATTGAACCCACGTCCTCTTGCACGGTAAGGGCTCAGTGCTTGGATTATTCTCGATTTACTGATTGAAGAGCGAACCCGGTGATTATAGCGGCGAACTTTTGGCGCCAGAAAACAGCCCCGGAAAAATAATATACTGGAATTTATCATAATTATGAACTACTCCTACACAAATTAAAAGGGGGAGATGAGCCTAATTTTCTTTCTATAACTACATAGAAAATGGAACTTAATATTTGCACTGTGAATTCAACAATTACCTGTTAATGTCAAAATCAGGAGATATGTGAGTAAATAGATGTGCGCCATAATACTAGTGGAAAAGCCTTGATTAAATGCATCAATCAAAGACGGTTCCTCAAGAACTGCCTTTGATTGAGGTCTGAATGAGGTTCCGCTTTCTGATCCGATTAAATGCGGTTCGAAATTGATCAAAGCAGTTCTTAAGGAACCATCCTTAATGGACATCAATTTAAAGGCAGTTCTATTGTAGAACCGCCTTTAATGGGGATGTTTTTATGGGTCACTATATAAGTACAAACCCTAAATTTCATGCCTTAATCATTTTGTGGAGTAATCTCCTCAACTCTCAAACTAACACTCTCTCCCTTGCCTCTCTCACACTATATTCTCCTCTTTAGCATGCCACCAGCCTCTCTCCTCACTCCGCCACCACTCACCAACCTATCTCCCTCCCTCTGCTACTAATCACCATTTTCTCTCCTTCACTCTGCCACCACTCGCTAGCCTCTCTCCCTCCCTCTGCTACCAATCATCGGCTTATCTCCTTCACTCTGCCACCACTCACTAGCCTCTCTCCTTCCCCCCTCCACCACTCACCAACCTCTCTCCCTCCCTAAGCCCGCCTCTGCCATGCCATTTTCTCCGTCGGATCCCCTCCATCGAGACGTAACCGCTAACGAAGCCCCCTTCCTGCGAGAAATTTTTCCTTTCTGTCGAGAAGACACCAGCGTGAAGACACTTCCGTCGTCGCAAAGACCCCTCCTTGTAGATCTGGATGTTGACTCTGTCACCGCCCTTCGGCGAGAAGGTTTTCCTTTCTCCATCGTGAAGACCCCTCCGTGAAGACCCTTCCCTGTTGGAGCATCCTCTCCTCCACCGCGCCGGAGCCTCCCTCTGTTTAATTTCTTGTGTTCATTGTTTCTCTGTTTTATTGTTTACAGATCTAGGTTATTAATGTTTTTGATCCAATATTTCTGCACTTTTCAAATTTGTTTTCTTTGGTTGGCTGCCGGAAATCGATTTGTTTTCGGCAGCCTTTTTTTGTTACATCGGATATAAATTCTGAATTCGGACCTATTTCAGAGCCGATAGAAGGTAATTTTCAAAACCGCCTTTGATCTAATTGATCAAAGGCAGGACCAGAGAAAACACTTAAATAGTGCGTGCCTTAGTCCGATGAAACCGTCTTTAATAAGCCCTTTCTCCGCTAGTGGAAGTGTGAATTGTGAGAATCTAGTGCGTGACTATGTGTGTTATAGTGATTTAAATAGAGAAGAAGAAGGTCTTGGAGAGATTTATTGGTGTTTACTTGCCATTGAGAATTTGATTCTAAATGTTGCAAAAATTTCACTTTTTGTTATTAAGTTAGAGTATGTAAAAATATTTGATTTAATCTAATTTTGGATATGTATTTAATTGTTGTGGGATGAATTAGATCATGTGTACACTATCTATCTAATATATGTCTCTCAAGTTATCGTAGCAAATGTAAAATGTGTTATTTTTATTGGTTGGAGTTTTTGTAGTAAGGACTGATCCAAGCTTTTGTTTTTAAAAATTCACTGATATAACTTTATATTTTATTAAAAAAGTTATACTTTGACCTTATCTTTAAAGAATGTACTGATATGATCTTATGTTTTATAAAAGTTTACTGACCTAACTTTATTTTTTTTATAGAAAGTACTGATCAAACCTTATATTTTTAGGGGATAAAATTGTTCAATTTTTCTAAGGAAAACTAATAGGGATATTTTGATTAGTTTTAAGATAGTCAATGTCGAATTTTTCACAGTCAATGCCTCTAGGGTTATCACTTTCGTCAATAATTTAGGGTTATTTTAGCATTATCGTCAATAACAGTGTTATTTGACACTTTCACATAAAACATAGTGTTAGTTTTATATTTTGCCCAATGTTATTTTAAACAGTCTTCTTGTCATTTTATAATTTTGTTCCATAAAAAAGGTACTCTGTAATTAATAAAATTATTAATTATGAAGCTCCTTTTGGTAACAATAAGTAAACATGAAATCTGACATGCTATATATTGTAATTCAAGGATTATATAGAAAGAATTATTTTTTCATTTCCTTTTTCATTTGATGCTTCGTGCTCCACCGATCTTCTTCACAGAGTTCTTCGATTATTATTTTTAGACTTCTTTCCTCTCCAATCTCTGGTAAGTAGTTTGTCGTTTATTTATAATTTAGGTATTTCGATCTTTATGTCCTAAATTATTCTAGTTTTTTGTTTGCAGGTGGACCTTGTTTAATCTCAATGTGATAATGTTGTTTTCAACGCCAATTTTGCTTCTCAGCCAGAACTTCATGCATCGGGGCAACATGAAAAGCCTTAGGACCACCGTGTAACTCTTCTCAGGGTATTTTTCTTTGTTTTCCATTATCGTCGATTCCAGTTTAAGGTTTGTGAATTTGATTTTTGAATCTTCCTGTTATTGAATTTAGGGTTCCATCCTTTTTTTTTTGCATGTTGTGTATTGATTCTAATTTATGGTTTTTTTCTTGTTTTGTGTTCTTGATGGTGAGACTGTTACGGATGACAAAACTGAATTTTATTTCATATTCTTAGCGGGGTTTTTTTTTTTCATTTTGAAATCGACGAGATTTAGTTTTATTTTGTTGATTTTTATTTACTTGTATTAGTTATAATGCTTTTCATTATTCATATGTTGATGTTTCTTAATAATGTGTTGATATCTATTTTTTGTTTGAATGAACTATTGAATAGATTTTGGGCGCTTTTATTTCAGTTTGAACATATTTTTAGCATTTATTTATTGTTTCTTTGATGTTTTGTCTTTTCGGGTTGATGTTTATGTGTACGTAGCAATTTCTTTGTTTTTCATTTTTTATGAGGTTATGTCAATATTACAGAGTTTTATTATTTCATATTTATTGTCATTGTTAGTGTTTTTCCAACTATGTTAATGTTCATGTTTACCTTTTATTTGTGTGATTATGTGATTAGTTGATGACTTTTATTTATTTATCTGAAACACTAACCATATGATGAGTAGGGGTTGTTTAATGGAGCCCCAAACCATTCAATTTAACATAATAGAGCAATTACTAAACCATTTCAAGTTAAATTTGGACCCTCCTATCTAGTTTTAAAAAAAACAACTCAATTAATTATCTAATTTTACAACATGGTTATGGGAAAAAAAGGGCTGTGTTTCCATATTTCGACCCTCCACCCCTATTATAGATGAAGTCTGGCCAGAAAACCTCACTATATTTTGCTGCTCATTCGTGTGAAATAGGGGAAGGGGCTATCTTTCTGGATAAAAAAAGATACTTCCTCTGTGCTAATTCAAGCTGCACACTTTGACTTTCATCAGTTGACTCAAAAAAAGTTTGATGCTTAATATCTTTTGTTAAGGATAATTAAAACTTGTAAAAGTTGATATTATGAAAATATATGTTATAACGAATCTAACAAGGTATCACTCAATAATATTTATACTTATACACCTATTCAATTTTATAGTCACAGTTAAGAAGTTTTGACTAAATGAATAGTTAAATTGCAGCTTGAATTGGGACGGGGGAGTAATTCCTGAGCAGTATTGTTCTCTTCAAAGGTGCTTCTTCTTCGTTCCTTTTTTCGGCTTGATTTTATCCAAATAGTTCGCAACATGGTTTGCCTCCCTGAAAGTATGATTGAACTGAAATTTTCATTGTGTTTCAAGAGTTTTGATTCTCTCCGCCAAGTCTATTAATTGCCTTGGTGGTTTATGTTTTGACTTTAGTGTAAATACTGCCTAGGCCGAGTCTGTTTCCTTGATAATTATCAGGGACGGGTTCTCACGAGTCCACGATATACTTGGGTAGATACGCAAACATTTCAGCAAGTTGCACATAGTGGAGAGTCTAGTTGATTAAGGGCTTTTCTGATTTCAGTAGAAGGAAAGTCTTTAATGGATGGAATTAAAATGCAAAATACGGAAATCCGTGATTTTATGAAATTCCACCTATAATTGGATTGACAGTTTCAAGCTATTTTAAAAATGAGACAAATAATCCACGTGGTTGCATTGAGTACACTTTGAGGGAAGAATAATTCTCATTCACATTAAAATGTTAACAAAAAGTAAACAATTATTCAATAATTTCCCAACGAAAAACAATATTTTTGTTGGTATTATTGAATTCCATATCTTTTTTAACGATACAATGCGATTTTTTTATTTCTCAAAGTAAAATAAGCTGATTTTATTGTAAAATATCTCATGTTCGAATGTTACCAAACTATCCTTAGTTAAAAAGACATCATCTTTTTATTTTCTCAGGAGTGCCAATTGAGAGATGATTGCTCGGAATGAGAAGAGGTTGCGTTTTACATACCTGGAAATCTTTGATTTGAAAATAGGGTTGTGGGATTCGTACCTATTGCAGCCACTGATTGATAAGCATGCCCTTCATTGCCTAATTTGCAGTACAAAAGTTTGATGCACCTTTTCAATTATCACATGAGTGTTAGCTTCTGCAAAACTATTAACCCTACTGTATCTTAACCAAGTGTATGATGTTCTATGTGATTTGGGCAGAGACCACATGAATCTAGCCAAAGGTGAGATTCATAGTTGTAGTTTCCACCAAATTTTATTAGAGAATGATTGGAAAATTGTTTTTAAGTCTCTTATTTCTAACTCGTTTTTAGATGTTGGGTACCAAATGTTTTTCCATGAAATCCAATGCTTGTTATCACCCCTATCATTTTTACCCTGGAGAAAGTTACAGGTTAGACACTCAATTTTTAGGTTGATGTGTACTGTTGATGATGTCACCGCTCAAATATGGCGAGGGATTGCATTAATGGCATGCTTAATGAGGATGAGTCTTCCACCAAATGATAACCATACATTATTCTCCAATCTACTGGAAATTTAATCTAGAATGCCACTAAAGTATGCATGTAATTTTCTACATCTGTACATGGTTACTCCCAAGTAGGAAAATGGTGTCCGCCCTTAGTCAATTCCTATAATGGCTTTTATTTCATCCTTTTTTGTGTTATTTAGTTTACTACATTAGTATGAGTTTTTTTGAAAAATATGATTATGTTGACTCATTTAACTAACTCCAATATATTTTCAAGAGTTTTAGTTGCCCCGGTTATGAATATCACAGTAGCATTAGCAAATGACATGATCTAGGGCATGCTATTCTTGGTGTTTTATAATGCTTTGGGTTTCCTAATGCAAGTTGTTTAAGATTCCTAGTTAGCAATTCAGTTATTTATGTTGGAAAAAATTAGGATAGGGATCCCTTATTTAAGGCCCCTTATAGGTTTGAAAAAATCTTGAAGGATCCCATTTATGAGAATGGAGAATTTGGTTGCATTAAGGTTATTCATCATGACCCTGACTAAGTGCCCATGAAATTCAAGTTTCAGCATTAAAGAGTTAAGTGTTGCCCATTAAACCTATTGAAAACTTTCATCATATTTAGATTTAAAATTTGGTTTATTTTTTTGTCTTATATAGCAATATGATAGCCTCATTTATTAGTAGGATATTGTTTGTGATGTCTCTACTGTCAAAAAGGCAGACTGCTCCTAAAAATTATCTTACTCATTACAGGTTTTATCCCACCCACCATTATTTTGGCCATTAGTTTGTTAATAAAATTAGATAACTAATAGGTCTGAACTCAGAAAAAAGATGCAGGCGTTTTTGCCTCGGGATTAGGGCTATTAAGGAGCTCCCCATGGCTTTTGGTATTGGGACTCCAACCTAAAATTTTGTAACTGACTGCCATACATCAAGATGAATAGTCGACAAGTTTATTATTTTACATTCATTTATTGTTATTGTTGGTGTTTTTTCCAATTATGTTGTTTTTAACGTTTATGAACAATTTACTTCTTATTAAATTTGTAGAGGTTATGTCAACAATTGTTGAGATTCATTAATACTGTCAAATTTTATAGATGTTTATACATGACAATCTTCTTAAACCAGCACGAATATTTATCATTAATACTTTTGAATTATATGTATTTCCTTGAATAAATTCAATATCAAAGTTGAAAACTGATAATATGGCTTGCCATCTAGGAAAAATCTGTTTTGATACTAAATTCCTAACGTCCTTTTGCAAATTTTCTTTTGCAGATTTACAGTCAATTTTTAATAAAAAATTCTTGTTATATAAATCATCTTGAAATTTTGAAATACATAAAACAATTGCCTAAACTTCTTTTTCAACCGTTGAATTATTCATTTGTGCACCTGTCCATAATCCTGAATGATACCTAACTATTGATTCTTTAGATGAATGTATTCGTTTTAATATACCTCCATAACCTACATTTGATGCATATGTTTGAACTATTATGAATGCATCTGGATGGTTTAACTAAACATGGTAATGACTTTGCTTTTGATTTTACTTCTTTAATAATTCTAGTATGTTTTTTCACTCCATGCTGGAGGGTTAGTTTTTAGTCTTTCATATAATGGCTTACAAATTATTCTTAATTTTGGGGGGAAATCTTATATATAATTTAAACAAGCTAAAAATATTTGCAATTGATTTTTATCCTTAATTACATCTGTATATTTGTCAGCAAACTCAATAGCTATTTGAATAGGGGTAATCATTCCAAGATGAATATTATGACCTAAAAATCTTATTTTTGTTTGAAATAATTTCATTCTAAACTCCAATACCATAAATAAGACAAAGATATAAACAATATAAAAACTTACAAACAATTGAAAAAATACGATAAACAATAAGAAAACATGATCAATATAAAACTTATAAACAATTAAAAAATATTAAGAAGTTGATAATCAACAAAAATAGTACCTTTGATTAATAAATTATTGAATACATGTTTAGGTTTGGGGACATTGGTACAATTGCATATGAACTTTGCGAGGTTCAATATGTGAGGAGGTAAGAGAAGTAAAGGGGTTGAAATCAACGTGCCTTACAATGAATATAAACTACCTATTTACTAACACTTCTAGTCTGTTACAAGTGAAATTGAATAAAATTTGAAGTTCGGAGTGAAGTCTGGGTCCCTCAATTACCAATTATCTTGAGTGAAGTTTGAGTGGTGTATTTTTCTTTTTAATGGAATCATATTGGAGTCTAGGTCCCTCCATTACTGATTGTCTTGAATGCGTCACTACTAACGTATTAAAAATTCTTGAATGCGTCACTACTTACATATTAAAATTCAAACAGATCTTAGCCCAATGGGCCTTCAAACGGGTATTCTTGGTCTTCTTCCTTGGGTTTTTCTGTCTTGAATTTTCCTTTGTCTTTGAATTTAATGTATAGGTCCATCATCTTCTTAAAATCATTGTTTTCTTCTATTTCTTGAAAGTTGCTTTGTTCTTCTTCCTTGATTAATACTGGGGTGCTTGAATGAGACACTTGATGCATGACTACTTGAATTGGGCATGAATGAGAGACTGTTGCATGGCTACTTGAATTGGGTTCTGGAGTTGTTTAATACTTTCTTCCATGCTAAACTGGATTCTTAATTTTTCTCCAGTTTGTATATAATAGGTAACTGCCTTGGGTTAGCAAAACTCTACCCTGTAATTACTCCACTATTTGATTTTGTATTGCCTAATTAATGAACATGGTTTATCTTGATGAATTGGCTTGATTTGAAAGCTCCATGCAAAAATCCATGGAAATCTAAACATACTATGAAATAAGAATGACTTCATGTATTTTTCTGCCTTACTAAGTTGATTGAATGTGTCATAACCATCAACTACTGGTTGTGGATAGATTTCTTTAATCAGTCCAAAGGTTGTGAACCAATCATGAAACCATATAGGGATATCACTATTGAAATGTTGGTGGAAATTTATAAACCATGAATGGTCAAATAATCTAATGTAAAAGGTTCTATACCAGGCTTGAGTATAATCAACATAATTAAACCCTTGCGGGATAGTATTAATGAAAATTTTCTTTTGGAATGGATATTGGAAAAGTGTCTAGGGTGAAGTACATGTTTAATATATATCTTGGAATCATCTATTCTGCTTGGGTCATTTTTGTTAATAATGTGTTGGATTTCTATTGAGTGGGTATCTATCAGAATGAGTTCATAGAAATTCAGGGTTTTTTGAGTATCATCTGCCATCCATTGACATTGTGGTAGAAACATCCTTGAAACAAACAATTTTAATTTTGGAATATGTGGTTCTGCTTGAAGTAGGGTAAGTAATATATATTCTGGATTAGTCTTAAGAAAATAGCTATTTGATTGGGCTTTTTGAGTAGTTGACTGGGATGGTTGAGTAGGTCTTAAATTTCTTGGAGTAAGTAGTGTATAGTTTGGGCTTACTATTGGAGTATAGATGAGTTTAGATTATGGAGTTTGGTCTACATTGGAATAGGTTAAAGGAGGAAAATCTAATTGTAGGTACTTTTGAACTGAGAGATTTTGGAGTATTTGTTTTCATTTCAAGTCTTTGGCTGATTTTGAACTTAGATTTACTCATGATTTCCTATAAGAAATTCACGACTTAGAAAATCCGGAATCGAGTTATCTTTCCTTAAATAAATTCAATATCAAAATCGAAAACTGATAATATTGTTTGCCATCTAGCAAAAATCTGTTTTGAAACTAAATTCCTAACGTCCTTTTGCAAAATTTCTTTTGCAGATTTACAATCAATTTTTAATAAAAATTTCTTGTTATATAAATCATCTTGAAATTTTGAAATACATAAAACAAATGCTAAAACTTCTTTTTTAACTGTTGAATAATTCATTTGTGCACCTATCCATAATCCTGAATGATACCTAACTATTAACTCTTTAGATGAATACATTTGTTTTAATATACCTCCATAACCGACATTTGTTGCATCTGTTTGAACTATCATGAATGCATCTGGATGTGGAATAACTAAACATGGTAATGACTTAGCTTTTGATTTTACTTCTTTAATAATTATAGTATGTTTTTCACTCCATGCTGGAGGGTTAGTTTTTAGTCTTTCATATAACGGCTTACAAATTATTCTTAATTTTGGGAAAAATCTGATACATAATTTAAACAAGCTAAAAATCTTTGTAATTGATTTTTATCCTTAATTACTTCTGGAAATTTGTTAGCAAAATCAATAGCTCTTTGAATAGGGGTAATCATTCCAAGATGAATATTATGACCTAAAATCTTATTTTTGTTTGAAATAATTTCATTTTAGGTTCTGATATTACTAATCCATTTTTCTTAATAACTTTTTATAATATATTTAAATGTCTAAAATGTTTATCTATTGATCTTGAATAAACTAATATATTATCTATATAAACAACTACAAATGTTGAATGTGTATTAAATATGTCATTCATTATTTTATGGAATTGTAAAGGAGCATTCTTTAATCCGAATAACATTACATTCCATTCATACTGTCCAAAAGGGACAACAATTGTTGTTTTATACTTATCCTTTAATCTATTTGAATTTGCCAATATCCTGATTTTAAATCAAATTTAGAAAATATTTTAGCATCAAATAATCTTTTAATAAATCTCTTTTATTTGGAATTGGATATCTAATCCATTGTAATACCGTATTTAATGGTTTATAATTTATGACAAGCCTAGGAACCCCTCGTTCCTTTTCTGTCCTTTTATTTACATAAAATGCAGAGCAACTCTAGGGAGATTTACTCTTTCTAATTAATTTTTTTATCTAAATGATTTTGAATTTCTTGTTTACATAATTCAGTCATTTCAAAATTCATTTGAATAGGCCTAGCATTAGTTGGGATGTTTTGTTCATTAAATTCTTTTTCATATGATAAACTTACAATGTGTTTTTTCCTTTCCCAAAAATCATTGGGTTGATTTGAACAAACTTCATTTTGAAATTCTGTTTCTAACTTTTTAATTTTTTCTTGAATTAATTTATCACTTAATTGTTATTCTATTTTTAAATAACTTAATTCTTATTTTAAATTAATTATATGTTTACTCTTATTATTCATTAAATATATCTTTTTATATATTGAATTATTTTGTAACAAATTTAATTCAACTTGACTAGGTGGATTTAAAAATGAAAATAATATTTTTTTACCTAATATTTTTGTTGTAATTCCTTCTAATATTTTCTTAAAGAGAGTTATTTGATGTAAGAATGGATTACCTAATACTGCATCATAAGTTACATCTTCTAATATTAAGATTGAATTTTTTATACAGTAATTATTATTACATACAAATCCATTTGGTAGTTTCTTTTTTATTTTCATTGTTGTACCATTTTCTACTACTAATTTTTCATTTGTTTTTACTAAATATTTATTTGGAACAATTCCTGATCTAATACAGGACTGGTCTGCTCCGCTATCCATTAATGCTACTATATTAATTATAAAATTTTCAACTCCTATTGTGACTAATGAATACCACTTTTCTATGTTGACTCTATTAATGACATTAAAGAATTGAATATCCGTAGGAGTTTTATCAGTTATATTTATTCCTATTTTTGATGGTTCTATATTTCAACTACTTGGGTTTAAATTACTAGTTGCTATTCTTAATTCTAATTCTAAATCCTTTTCTTTTAATGTAGTTAGTTCTTGTTTAATTTGATTCACTTCCATTTTTAGCTTATTAATTTCTACCCTTAAATCATTTGATTTTATTATTTCTTTTTTCTTATCAACTTCTGAATATTTTGTAATTATTTTATTTAAACTAAATGGTTCTTGAACCTGTGGTATTTTTTAATTAGTTTCTTCCTCTATTACCAGGATTTTTATGTTTTCAATATTTTTTCTCTTTATTTTGTTAATTTCCTAATTTTTCTATCATTTCTAATAAAATTCCTTTTTTATTATTTGGACTTCTTAACACGTTAATGGTTGATATTTTACATTGACATAAACTATTATCTTCAGAGTCTGATGAATTTGAATTATTTTCTATTTGTTCATCATCTGAACTATCTTCAGAGTCTGATGAATTTGAATGATAGTAGTTTATTTTTTAATTCCTGTTCTTCGGAAAATAATGATATTTTTTTCTTTTCTACCTTGCACTGTGATGCTGTATGTCCAAATTTTTTGCATTTAAAACATTAAATATTTGTATTTTTATTATTTCCTTTATAATATTTATTCTTATTACTTATTTTATAAAATTTATTGTTATTATAATATTTCTCTTTTAATTTTTTTTATTTTTCTTGAATATTTTTCTATATTCTGTTGAAGGAGGTATAATACTAGTAATTCCAAAATGCTGGCAAAATGGACCCATTTCCTTCCTTTCAGAACTGTACTTATGTTGAATCTTTAAATCTTGACATAGAGTTAATGCTTCCATTTTCACAAATGCAAATATTTGACCAAACGTTAAACTATTGTAATCAATCTTTTCAATTCTTAATTCTTTTTGTAAATTTGTAATTATTCTTTGTGAAAATAGGTTTGATAACCCAGTAATAAAATTTTCCTTCCAAAAAGGAGCATTTGAATCAGTTCTCCTTAATACCCGAGTTAGGAATATATCCCTATACCATTTGAAATCAGTTAAGGTTGGACATCTTAAATTTGTTAAACATGTTTTTGAAATAGTCAATTCCTCATTAGGTTTTCCTATAAAATACATTGAAATTACATAGATTAAATAAGTTGGTCCATCTTGAATCATGCTAAAAATGATATTATCACCTTCTCCTATAGCTTCTTCTATTTCATGACGCATTATTGATTGTTTCTCTTCTAGGGTAAGATAATTATCCCACCATCCTTTTAATTGTCCTATAAATCCTGTTACTAATAAAGTTACAATTTGAGGTTCGGTAATATTAATTTTAGTCTTGTATGCCATTCTAGCCATACCTATTTCTTGAAGTATATTTAATATTTGGTATTCTGATTTTCCATTTATGTTCCATTGATATAGAGATTGACCATCATAACTATTTAAGAATTGACTTTTTTCTTCATATTGAATATCTGGTGGAGTTGGTCTAGGATAGTAATTTTTTGCTTTATCATTTCTCCAATTCTTTCTAAATCTCGGCGCCCTTAATTTATTTATTTCTATCTTAGGTTGCTCTATAATATCCTGAGGATTAACATTAAATTGTTGTTCTATTAATTCTATTTGATTTTCTAGTTCATCTTCTGAATCAAAAGAATCACTACTTGATCTAATTGAATCATGATTATTAGTTTGAGATATTACACCTAATGATCTTGAAGTACTAGCCTCATTCTTTTTATCCCATGAAATTGAATTTCCCATTTTCTTTGAAAAATGTGCTACTTGAAAACAGAGCATTGTTGTTTCATTTGGAAATCTTGTTTCTCTATTTTCTAACTTAGTAGATATCATACCTACCTGATTAGTTATAGTGTATAATATCTTATTTGAATAATTATTTTGTTGGTATACTTTTTTAATATCGTCTAAATTAACTACTTCTGCTAATTCTTTTCCTATTTTGAATGGTGATGCTATTATAGTTTCATTATTAACATTAATTTCTAAATTCTTTAATGGAGGATGAATTGAACTTATAATTGTACCATTTTGCAAATTCCATTTAAAATAAATTTGTTTGTACATTAATAACTGGAATATTATTTAATTTATTTCCCCTTTCTATTACTTGATTCTTTTCTAAATAATATTGTAACCATATAAAAAACTTCATTTTTCTTATTTTTAATCTATTAAGCTCCTCATAAAACTTAGTTTTAAAATTATTCCTTAATGCTATATCAAGTTCTTCAAATCATAATCTAACTTGAATGTTATCTTAACTATAATAATCCTTATTCAAATATTCTTTATCTATGTTTAATTCCTCATTACTTGTCGTCACGTGTAGTTCTAAAAACTTCATTTCACTTGGAGATGGGTATTCATATTGATAATTTATATCTGGAATTATTTCTGGTAAAGGATTTGAATACCTAATTTTTTAATCTTGAAATTTTAGCAGAATATCTGATGTTGAATATCTAGATGACTGACCAGAATAATATTTAGATTCCTCTGGTATTGCTCTATTATATGGAAATTTGCTATACATAGACCTACTAAATTTTATTAATACTTTTCCATTATTTTGTTCTTCAATTATTGATAGTTCTGTAATTGCTTTATTTCTTTGCATAGTTAATGGTCTTTCGGCCATTTTTTTAAATTAAAGCATCCACCAATGGTGAATGAGAGATATTTATTGGGCTTCCTAACCCAAAAAGATGAACCCAAAGAAGGTTATGGTACAAAAGATTACAATTGAGGGTCTAAGCCTATTATGAAAACCCGAAGTGGTTCTAGTAATCCTTTTGGATGTGTTTCCTGTAACCGATCTCCACCCCACGTGTGAATCGATTCAGGCCAGACATCCAATAAGATCAAGCT
>JAULKM010139105.1:0-18487 GCA_032355605.1 Rubia tinctorum
AGGTGATGTTACTTGCACACAGCGAAAAATTCCGAATGCGAATGGTAATGGTTGGTGTATCAATGAGGTCATGACTCTTCATGATGTACCATTCAGCGACTACTTTCGAGTAAGCATTTCTTTTGATAGGACTCGAAAGGCTAGGATCAAAACATGAAGTGGAAAAACTTATTTTAACTTATAGCATGTTCTTGAGAAATGATGAAACCATAATGACTGACATTCACTATTTTATTTTGTGTTTTTTCATTTTACCAATTTTAGGTGAAGTTAAGATACCAGGTGGAGAATCCTACTGTTTCTCAGGGAATGTGTGTTTACGAAGTGTATGTTGGAGTGGTGTGGCTGAAAAGCACCAAGCTTGAGGAGAGAGTGACTCGAAACGTGATAGGAAAGCTTATGAAATGGTCAAGGGAGCTGCTACAGTTAATTCAGCGGGAAATTTTGCTTGAAAGTACGTAGGAGCCAGGGCGCAATCGTCATTGTCTTGATCGGGAGCGAATCTCTGGATTTCCTCATGTGCTGCTCTTGGGGTTACATCAGGTTTGAAATCGTCTCAATTCAGAACTTTTAATACATTCTGCTTTCTGTGTTGATGCAAAACTGATTGATAAATCATTGAATGCAAAGGGCTGCTTAGAATTTACTTCTGAAGTTTTTTGTTCACCTAATACTGGTAAAATGATTGGAGAAATGGTCTTATGGCAGAAATATGATATGTTCTGTTTCTGCAGAAAGGCAGATTAAGATGCACAATTAGAATACTCGTGGAGGAACTTGTTCTCATAGTGGCTTTACTGTCCCTCTCTGAAGGCTTCCAATTGGAGCACCTTTCAAGGCTACTTCCTCAACTTTCAAAGTTATGAAAATTCCAAAGAATGTTTTAAGTTCCAGATTACACCGCAATTAACAAAAGGAAGCTGATTGTAGCTGCTGACTTAGGTATAGATTGGCTAATCACTTTTATCGGTTGCTGTTTTGATTAGCTAATTGATATGTAAAACTCACACTTATTTTGCTTATGTTTGGTCGTTTGTATTAGTATATAGCTACACAAAAAGTATGCGAGGAATACTGTATACAGTTCATCACAAGGAATTGCTCAAATTCGGTTACCTTCTTGCAATATATTGAAAACGAGCATTTGCTCCCCAATTGTCGGACCTTATATTTCTTTCTTGTTACTTGTGTTGTGAAGCCTTACTCCTACTCCAATTTCGTGTATTTTCGCTGCGTACTCGTCCACACACCTCTGAAGGCTTGGTGTGCAAGGTGCAACCAAATTGAGTGCGACGTGCGTGAAAACTAGGCGGTAGTCGTGACTTTCTAGCACGGCTAACCCCTCGAGAGGATGTCTCTACTATCCTTATCTATTCTATTACCTTCCTCGTACCGAAGCCTAAACTTACTAACAATGCAAAATGTTTGAACGCAGAAATTCAAATTGAGATGAGTGAGGCCCTCTGTAATTTATTTTTTTTTTGCAATTTTACCAATGTACCATCCGTATATTGCTGTATATGTGGATTTGTAATAGAATATTAAATGAATTAAAATTTAGGTAAGAAAGGAATACATTTCTAATTGGTTTTGTATATATTTTTTTGCATATCTTATTCTGACTTGTATACCATTTGTACTGACTATATATATGAATACACACGTCCACATTTATTTGTGGGTTTTACATTCTATCATGGTATCAGTCAAGTCTCTCTAAATATTCTCTGGTTTTCCCAAAAAAATTCAAAAATTTCTTATGTTTTCCGATCTCAAGCCGCCGCCGCCCACCCATCCTTTTTTCCGATCACCGCCGCTGCTTCTAGGTTTTCGGTGATCACCGATTGGAAAGCCGATGACGCCGCCTCACTCGCCATCCCACGCATCGTCAGTCGCTGATCATGCGCCGCCGCCGTGTCCAACACAGGCTGCTGATCCGTCCGCCGGTGCCCTCTCTGTCCGCCGCTTCTTGTTACTGCTCCAATTCCACGCACAAAAGTTAGATCAGTCGTCCACTATCATTCAAAAGCTTGTTCTGTGTTTGGTGCGATTTGATTTTTCTTTTGTGTTTGGATCTGTTCCTGCTTGTTCCTGATGACGGCCATTACGCTTCCATCGTTGATCAACTGCTTTACCATCATGCTTGATGGTTCTAACTACGATCACTAACGTACTCGGGTTAATTACGTTTTAAGAACTGTCAAATTAATTAGTTATATTGATGGTTCTGTCAAATGTCTCGCTGCCCCTGCGACCTCGGCTTCCATGGAACCCAATGGCAAGGCTTCTGAAGCTGCCACTGCTTGGATTGAGACAAATCATCTAGTCCAAACTGTTTTTTTCATCTCTGACTCCTTCTCCATTGTCAGCAGTTGAAGGAACCATGAACATACCAGAATAATTCTCGTGCTCGTCGCCTTTATCTATATGATCGTTTGTATGGCATTCGTCAAGATGATCAGTATGTTCAGGATTATTATTCTCGTTTTAAGGACATTCTTGATGAATTTAGTGTTCTTGTTCATCCTCTTATTGATGAGGATGTTGATGTTGCTGTTGTGTTTTGTCGTGGCTTAAATGATAAGCTTTCCCAGTTTTCATCTACCCAAATGGTGAAAGATCCTTTACCACCTTTATACACCATTGTTGCTGATGTTGAGGCCTTAGAGTTTTCACTTAAAGCTCGCTCATCTACTTTCAGACTAGTACCTTATGCTTTTCCTGCTTCTCAATAAGGATCCGGACATGTAAACCGCGGCAGGGGAGGCTGCGGTTTTGGGCGAGGGAGGGTGGCCGAGGCTGCGACAGAGGCGGAGGTCTCAACTCGTCGCCGACCAGCGGCGACCTTCCTCCACAAGGCGGTCGACCCACTTATGTCTGCTAGTGGTGCCATCGCCCCAGTCATCTTGCTGAATTTTGTTACAAACTGTCCCATGTTGCTCACGATGATGTTGCGAATTTCGCGGACACAGCTCAACCACATTATTATCAGCAACAGAATGCCACTCTAGATTGGTACATGGACTCTAGTGCTACCAATCACATGACTCCTTCAGCTTCCAATCTGAATAGCATATTATAATGGTAACCGTCGTGTTTATTTTGGCAATGGCTCTTCTTTGCATATTTCCCATTTTGGCAATTCTCGGATTTCTGATTCTCTCACTTTATCTGATGTTTTGGTTGTTCCAAATATCACCAAGAATTTATTGTTTATTTCCAAGATAACAAGGGATCTAAATGTTGTTGTTTGCTTTGATGACACTTACTTCATTATTCAGAACAAGGTTACCATGAAGCTCGTGGGCCGAGGACACAGTGAGGGAGGTCTCTAAATTTTAGACTATGGTGGTGCTGCTTTAGTTTCATTTTTTAATTCAAATAAAGGCAAGGCCTCATTTGAGCTATGCCTTTAGTTTGTCAGTTACTAGTTTGCTGCCTAAGACTCATTTATGTACTTCTTGTGAGATGACTAAAGGCAAGCGTCTTTCTTTTAATGATAATTTAAAACGCGCACCACACATACTTGATTTAGTTCATTGTGATCTATGGGGACCCTCACCTGTTGTCTCTCGTACCGGGTACCTTTATTATGTCATTTTATTGATGATCACTCTCGGTTTACTTGGTTATATCCTCTACGACGAAAGTATGATTTTGTGGAGGTTTATATGCAATTTGAAACATTTGTTGAGAATTATTTTTCTACCACCATTAAAGTTTTTCAGAGTGATAGTAGGATCGAGTTTGTGAATCATCGCATGCGAATTCATTTTGCGTCTAAAGGCATTCATCATCCGCTTTTATATCCTTACACTCCAGAGCAAAATGGTCGTGCAGAAAGGAAGCATCGTCATATTACAGAGGATGGTTTATCGATGCTCTATCATTCCGGCCTTCACTATTCGTTTTGGTATGATGCTTTTTCCACAGTAGTCTACATCATTAATAGATTGCCCATGCTGATTTTATCTGGTCAGGCTCCTCTCTTCATTATTTTTGGTACTACGCCAGACTATTCCAATCTTCATCCATTTGGTTGCTGTGTATTCCCTTACTTGAGGCCATATGTTACGCACAAACTGGCTCCTCGGAGTATGTATTGTATATCTTTGGGTTACAGTTCACAGTACCAGGGTTATTGATGTTTTGATCCACTTACGAAGAAGGAGTATATCACTCGTCATGCTCGATTTGATGAGTATTTTTCCAGCTACACGTACTTACTATTACAGATTCTTCATCACTGGATGTTTTAGAATTTTTAGAGTCTTCGTCATTTCCTTCGGAGGTATTTGAGCCACCTTCTTCTTCAGAATCACCCATTATTTTGGAGGATTTAAATTTTCAGATTTCACCGGGAGCACAGGGTTCTTCAGAAAAGCGTGTTTATTTGCCACAGGGTGACCAGCAGCATGATGAACAGCAGCCGATGCCACCAGCACAACAGCAAACGCAGCCACCTCCGATCTACACGCTGGTCACCCTGATTGCACATGAGCTTCAAGAGCCGGTGACACTAGCCGCACATCGCCCTCACGCACCGACGACCTTGATGTCGGCAGCATCACTTGCAGCCTTGCCGAGTCCGGCCTCCCTAGAGCCATCGACATTCCTGTCTATCTCAGATGTCGTGTTTGTCTCGGGTTCTGCTGCCACCACCTCTGGATCAGAGTCATCCCTGGCTCCGGGTCCATTTTCCAGAAATCCGATGTCTACTTATTCGCGCACTGGTTCTTTATGGTACAAGAATTTTTTTTAATGATATTTCTAGTTTATTGAGCTCATTATTTTCCAAGACCGAGCCTCGCATTCATCGCTCTGCTGTCAAAGGTCTTGAATTGGTCACTGCTATGGACTCCGAAATGGATGCTCTTTGTGATCAACAGACGTGGGAATTGGTTCCGCGCCCTCCACATGTTAATGATGTTGGCTTAAAATGGGTGTATAGTTTTAAGTACAAGTCATAGGGTTCACTTGATCAGCATAAAACCAGGTTAGTTGCTCATGGTTTTTCACAATTATCTGGTTTTGATTATGATCATGCATTTAGTCCGGTGGTGACGGTCTCCAGTGTTCGTACTATTTTGTCTTTACTTGTTACCAGAAATTGGAATTTTCGACAGCTTGATGTTAAGAATGCATTTTAAATGGTGTTCTTGATTCCCCAATTTTTATGGAGCAATCTGCTGGTTAGAAAGACCCGATGCATCCTGATTATGTTTTTCGTCTATGCAAGGCCATTTATGGATTGAAATAGGCGCCTTGTGCTTAGTTTCAACATTTTAGTACCTTTTTGGCTGGTATAGGTTTGTATGCAGTTCTTCAGATACCCCATTGTTTGTTTTCTCACAGGGTGCCTCTTTACTTTATTTGATGGTTTATGTTGATGACATTATTCTAACAGGGAATGATGTTCATCTCATTTGGAAGTATATTTGTTAGGTTAATCATAAATTCAAGATTACCGATCTTGGCACTCTACAATATTTTTTGGGTTTGGAGGTTGTTCGTACTTTCGATGGATTATTCCTTGGTCAGGCCAGATATGCCAAGGACATTTTATTGTGTGCCGAAATGCAGGATTCGGCGCCAGTTGCTATCCCTTTTTAGCATTTTTTCAGATGTCCAGTTCTTCACGTAAGCCGTTTGAAAACCCCACACTTTATCGGTCGTTGGTTGGTGCACTACAATATTTATCCATCACTCATCCTAACATTTCTTATACTGTGAACACGACCAGTCAGTACATGCAGGCTCCTACTGATGACAATTACCAGGCTCTTACTCAAATTATGCACTATGTCTGTGGTACTCTGCACTATGGACTTCAGTTTTGCATAATTTCGTCTGCTTTACCTGTTTTGGATTATTATGATGCTGATTGGACTCGTTATATTGAGACTCGTAGGTCCACTTATGGTTATGACATTTTCCTTTGTGGCAATATGATTTCATGGAGTGCTAAGAATCAACCTACAGTTTCTCGTTCTAGTTCAAAATTAGAATACTAGGCTATGGCCAATACTGGTGCAGAACTAGCTTGGTTGATGAATTTACTTCGGAATTTGCGAGTTACTACATGTGTGCCACCTGTTTTGCAGTGTAATAATAATAGTGCTTTCTTTCTTGCACTGAACCTGGTTTCTCATAAGAGAGCCAAGCACATTAATATTGATTATCATTTTGTGCGTGAGATGGTGTCTTCTAGCAAGATCAAGATTGCTCATGTTTCTATAGACCAACAACTTGCTGACATCTTTACAAAGAGTTTACCTCATGCTCAGTTTGAGTTCTTACGATCCAACCTTTGTGTTGCGACAAGTCCCACGCTTCGCTTGAGGGGAGGGGGGCACAATAGAATATTAATGAATTAGAATCAGGTTAAGAAATGAATACCCTTTCTGATTGGTTTTTATGTATATTTTCCATATATGATTCTACCTTGTATACCCTTTGTACTCAATTTATATATGAATACATACAACCATAAATATTTATGGGTTTTACATTCTATCAATTTGGTGGTTGATAATCATAGATTCAGGAATTGAGGGTTTGTTTGTCACAAAGTAGATAGAAATGGGGGAAAATGCAGTTTAAGGGAGAGGGTGCTCCACTCTATTTTCATTTTCATCTTATTGTAGCGAGGTATCTAACCTTGTGAATTTTCAAAATTAATCTGGAAATTAAAATAATTCTGGCCTAAATCCAATTCTTAAAGAAAAGGACTGATTATAATCTGATCTCACTATTAGGCGTTCTTACAAGAGAAGGATTCGCTTAAAATTATCGGAACAGTTGAATATTTTTCAGAACAAAAATTTTAAAGGAAAATGAAGAAAAAACAAGAAAACTTTTTTCATCATGAAGGAAAAGCGAAGAACTCCAGAAACTTCCTTCTGGCAAAAATGAACACCGGAATTCATCACAGTAACATTAGAAATAGACCTAGAAGTTCTGAGAGGAGATTTATAATCAAAGGAAAGTGGTTAACGAGGTAGATTTGAAGACATCAATTAGGGAGGAAAGCAAGTTATCTTTTTGGCGGTTCAACGCACTAGGAAAGCTCAACAAGCCAAATCCTTTTACGAACACCAACCGGTGGAAGGTGATTAGTTGCATGGGGTGGCAAAACAGGTGTAAATTCAGGCTTTAGACAAAGAAGATCTTAAGAATTGTAATTGACAAGGGGGAATTAGAATTTTGTGGCTCAAGGTAATCATCACAGGGTACGCTCCCATCCGACCAATGGTCTTATTAATTGGTTTCGATTAAGAACTATAAATGGAGGAACAAGAGAAAGAACGAGCGTCATACTATACTCTTGTAAGAAAGTTCAGAAAAATAAATATATAAGCAGATCCAGCAAGGAAGACGAAAGCAAATCTTCAATTACAAAAGAAGAAGGTTCTTAGGAGACGAACAACAACATGAATGGGAGAATATAGGATGGAGACACAACTACGACATTCACAGTTCCAGATTCTGAATTTTTAGAAGAAGGATGGGGGCCAGAAGTTTAGTATATGTTCTTGCAAGATGTTTATAGGCATCAACGAATTGGAGGTGAAATCCAAATTTTGCAAAAAGAGATTCAGGGGGCCTTACAAATAGAGGAAAATTGTGTCATTGGTTACTGACTGGATGATCAGGACTATTGCAGGTGGAGGATTGACCAATATCTGTATGATCATTGGTGTTTCGAAGCCAGGGTCCAACAGCCAGACGCAGATAGCAGTGCTACATAACTCTCCATTTTCCATAGCAGGAGATTTCTTTGCAGTGAGACAATGGGAACTAATAATCCCGCTCAACAGAGTTAAAGTCCAGAAAGTGATGGTAGTAGTTCAAATTCATGGACGGTCTTCGATGTGTTTTATACCCGAGATAGTAGGGAAGCTAGCTAATTATGTTGGAGAAGTAGCAGAAGTTGATTTTCATCAGCTCCTTGCGAGAAACTTTAGGTACCTTAGGGCTAGAGTTTTGGTTCACATTGGTAATCCTCTAATGCTAGGGTTTTTTGTTAACATGTCGGATGGACACCGGTACTGGGCTGAGTGCAGATATGAAAGCGTTCATAAGTTCTGCTGAAGGTGTGGGCGCATTGGTCATCCCATATCCAGATGCCCAATACAGAGCAATGTTTCCTAGTACAGTTCTTGGAAACTAAATTCAGAGAACATAATGAGGAAAGTGGAACAAACATAGTCAATGATCCTACCAAAGAGCTCTCTTCGGCCAGTATTTGCACGCAGGGTCACAGACCACAGAAAAGATACACAACCATGCAGGCTAATTTCATGGATTGACAGTGGGGATTTCTTTCGGAACCTACAAGAAGCGACTATGCCAAATGGATTTCATTACACCGTGATTACGGATGATGAGCTGGTCTAGGAAAATCAAAATAATCAAATGATGGATGAAGATATGATTTTGGAGCAAAATGCGGGCGGCCAGGTGACTAGCAACATAAATATCCCTAAACAACCGCCTTTGGAGAATGGGGAGGTGGAGCGGGTGCATAACCATGATGCGCAAAATCAGAGACTACCCAATGGATACCTGCATGAAGACATTGTACATGACTTATACTGGGAGTGGGAAGGATGGATTCAACAAGAGTGGGAGAGGTCAAGGCTAATGGAGGATCAACAGACAATGAAGGAGATATATTACTCAGTTACTAATCAAGATGATGACCACTTGCTGCAACTAGTTACTAATTAGCTACAAGAACCTGAGGTAATTTCACTTCCAATTCCACAAGTATGTAAGGCAGTAAGCCAAACGGCTAGTCTTTTAGTAACTACTGTAGATGTAGTTAACAAAAATAATTGGGACTTAACACTTGGAAATAGAGTGATTGAGCCACACCTAGGTGACAGTCAGTGGGAGAACTGGAAAGGTTTTGTAATGGTAAAACCATGACACATATAGGGTCTTTTTAACTGTTTGGACCCACCTATCACATATGCATGTCGACCTGAACAATGGGAATTAGTAAATGACAAGGATATGGAGTTGATCATCATCTCAGATTCCACACAAGGGGAATGTCAGGCCACAAATGATCAGAGTGGGGAAACTAAGAATCGCACCAAGAATGGGAAGTGGCTGAAGGTGAACCAAAAGGGAAAGTAGCAAACTAAGAAGCAGAGAAAGCCAAAAAAAAGACACGCGGTGCAGAGGAAGTGATGTAGTTTCTAAAGGATGGAGCATTCAAGTGTCAGCAGCTGAGATAACTGCCCTAGTTTTCAAGAACCTACAAAAGAACAACAATCAGAGAATGGAGATCAAAATTGGGATCTAGAGGAGACAATATCCCAATCTCAACCAAAGATAGCGAGATGCAGAAAGGGCAAGGCAAAAGTAGAATATGATTATCTGAGGGATGAAACTTAGTTGGGGGATTCAGCCGTACCGTGGAAATGTAAGCAACATGATCAGATGGAGGACATGGATCTTCAGACATAGTCCATTAAAACTGTAATGTTGGCAAGATGGAATCAGGAAACAGTACCAATCAAGAAGAGGAAGGTAGCAGATCAAGTACTCATCACAAAACTAGTTCATGCTTGGCCGTGCCAAAATAGCCATCCCAAGCACTATGACGACATTTATATGGAACTGTAGGGGCATGAATAATGCCCTTACAAGGATCTGGCTAAGTAAATTACTGAAAAGGTATAACCCTCAGGTGGTCTGTTTAGTGGAAACAAAAATGGATCAGAAGAAAATGGAGAAGTGGCAGGAATGGTCAAGGTTTAGGGAGGATTGGTATGTTCCAGAAATCGGCTTAGTAGGGGAATATCTGTATTATGGAGTAGTAGTATTAATCTGGAAGTAGTAGTTAGTAGTAGCAACTTTATTTTTAACTAAGTGTACTGGTAGGGAGAATCTCACTTGGTTCCTAGGTTTTGTATATGGCCATCCTGGAACAATTAGAAGAGTTGGTGTTTGGAACTATATCAATGAAAACCTTCTAGTTAGCTAGTACCCTATGGCTTTGATAGGTGACTTTAACCAAGTCATGCGGAAGGATGATAAGTAAGGGAAAATTCCTTTTTTGTCCACCCCTAGCTTGGATAAATTCTAAACATGTTACAGGACCATACATTAAGTGAACATAAACACAAAGGATTATGGTTCACATGGAAAAACAATAGGAAAGGACATGATCTCATGCTCCAAAGATTAGACCGAGTTTTTGTCAATCCAGTGTGGAATCAGATGTTTACTCAATCCTGTACCTAGAATCTGCCAATAATTCAGTCAGATCATTAACCATGTATGTTAAACTTACATGGTACAGGTCACGGGACAAAGCCACATATTAGATTTGAGGCGTTCTGGGTTAATAGTGAAGAAACGAACCACATTTTGCAGAAGATTTAGACTGTGGAGGAAAGAAGAGGAGATAGAGCGAACTCTACACAATGGACAATATCACAGTCAATAAAAATTACTTGAGGCATTTGAAGAATTAGAGTGACCAATCCTATGGGAACCTAGATAAAAGAATACAGGATAAATTCAAACAACTAGAAAATATGCAAAATAAGGCTGATGTCAGAATGCCAATGCAGGAACAGAACCTGAGGCAAGAGATAGAACAGTTATTACAACAATAGTCAGATTACTGGCAGCAGAGATCTAGAGTGCAATGGGGGTGATTCAGAGATCAAAACACAATTTTTTTCCATCAATGAGCAACAAAGAGAATTGAAATTACCCAAATAACACAACTCAAGAGAGCAGATGGAACCTGGACTCAGGAACAAGTGCAAGTTCATTTTTTACTTACACAACACTTTGCCTCATTCTACAAAGCCCCTGATAATTATATGTCTTTGCTTGGCTATGAGAAGACCTTACAGCAGGTGTTGGAATCCAGTCCTCACAAGTTAACATAGGAACAAGTACAGGGCCTCCAAAAATCTTTTACATAAGCTGAAATCAAGGAAGCAATCCAATCAATGAAACTGTGGAAAGCTCCAGGTTTCGATGACATACCTGCAGGATTTTATAAGAAGTACTGGAACTTCCTTGGGGCAAGGTGTCATCCAAATTATTAAAGATACTTGGATAGGGAGATATGCCATATAATGGGAACCAGACACAAATTGTCTTAATACCAAAAAACAAGAATCCCGAAAAACCAGAAGATTTCAAACCCATATTGCTCTGCAACGTAAAGTAAAAAATTGAAAGCAAGGGTCCTCACAAGTAGACTCAAAAAGCATAATGGGTATCATAATTGATAAGGCTCAGATAGGGCTTGTATAAGACAAGCACATAGGTGAAAATGTGCTTATTGCTTATGGGATGCTAGAGACTTTGAAGAAAAAGAAAGGGAAGACTGGCCTTACAGCAATAAAATTGGACATGAGTAAAGCGTATGACAGAGTATCATGGGAATTTATGAAAAATGCCTTATCCTATATGGGCATGCCGGAGCACTGGATACGTTTGATTAGGATGTGCACCACCACAATATCAATGTTAGTCAAAGTAAATCAGTGGCAATCAGAATGGTTTAAACCGATAATGGGACTGAGACAAGGATGTCCACTGTATCCCTATATTTTCATCACATGCCAACTATTCTTATCCAGTCTATTGAATCAATTATTGATGAACACACTATCAACAGGTTTCAAGCTCGGAGAGAGGCACCTAGGGTATCGCATCTAATGTATGCCGATGATAGTTTGCATTTTTATAGATTGCACACAGTAGTTAGTCAGGAAGTTAGGTACTATTTTAGATAAATTTTCAAGATATATGGGAAAATGGATAAATATGGATAAGTCATCTATGCAAGTGATTAAGAATATAGATCAGCAAACCGAGAGATACATGAGATATGTGTTGAATATCCACAAAACAGGCTTTGCGGGAAAATATCTGGGATGAACATAAAATTGTAGCAATCAAAATGCGCAACCTACAGGACTCTGATTAAGAGAATTCATGATAAGTTTGAAAACTGGAAGACAAAATCCTTGTCTTTGGCAGGAAGGGTCACTTTGGCTATGCATGTTCTTTTAGCTATGCCCCTAAGGTTATATTCAAAATACCCAAGCCTGTTTTACAAAAGATAGATGAAATCACTGCAAGATTTATATGGATAGGGGAACTAGATAATAGAGGCATACATTGGGCTTCATGGGAAGCCATGTGTAAGCCGATAAATCAAGGAGACCTTGGGCTCAGATCGGCTTTTAAGATGAACAAGACTTTATTCGCTCAGCATGCCTGGTCAGTGCTACAGAACAAACATAACCTTTTTGTGTCAGTTTTCAAAGCTAAGTATTACAAAGATAGTAACTTTTTGTCATACAGAAAGAGGAGTACAAATAGTTGGGCATGGAGTTCAATTTTACATGGGCGAGATCTACTCAAAAAATTTTTTGAGGTGGGATGTCAGAACAGAGGAAAAAGTGGCATAGTAGACAATTGGATCCTAGGAGTCTCATAAACTAGTCTAGGCAATGCTGCTGCAGTAATACAGAATCACACAAATATGAAAGTGGCACAGTTGCTGAACATAAACAAGCAATGGAAAACCCCCTTACTAAAGACGATTTATCCAAATCAGGTAGTGCAAAGAAACCAGGCAATGCACATTTCACAACGAGGTAATACAACAGATGGACTTATTTGGACTCGAACATATGATGGCATATACACAATAAAGCCAAGATATAGATCCCATGACCATTTCTCAGCACCATTAAATAGCCAGCCGAATACTAAGTGGAAGGAATTCTGGAGAACACCAATTTCTAGGAAGATTCTGCTCTTCACATAGAGAGCCTTGCATAATGCTCTTTCAACAGGAGAAAATCTACAGAATTGCTGAATTCACACAGACTCACAATGCACAAGATGTCAAACTAACCTTCTTGAGGATACCTCCCATTTTTTGTTAGAGTGCGAGCATTCAAGATGCCTCTGGAGGGCGTTTGTGTTAGGTTTTGATTTTGGGCAAGGAGTCCCAATTGATTTCCGCAGATGGTTCTAGCAATGGTTTACAGCAGCACCTGATACAGAAGCAATTAGAATCTCATTACACTTTATTTGGAAAATTTGGAATTTGAGGAATTTGAAGGTCTTTCAAGACCGGGAAAAGGATACGAATCACTGTCTACAATTAGCTTACTCTTCTGGAGAGTTGATAACAGAAGGAGTGGATCTCTTGATATTGAGGATGTCAGTCTACCTGCAACTGGTCAACAATCCTTGGATTTGGACTTGGAATATGCTCAAATATGGCCAACTCTCAAATTCGATGGAGCTTTTTGGAAAGACAAGTGGCATGGATTGGCTGTGTGGACCATGTTGCGAAGCTTGCAAAATCAAGGGGTAACACATCGCAGAAATTTGTTCGGATCGGTTCAGATCAGTTCAGATCGCCAAATATTTGAACCGATCTGAATCGATCTGAACCGAATAAAGTAATTTGTCTCGATCTGGGACTTCCATAATTAGTTAAAGAGCTTGGAGGAAATTTGTCTCGATGAGGGGTCCAAAAAAAGGGTGCAACTCATGATCAACAATTAAATTTTGCACCTCACTAACTACTCCCTCCACAGATAAAGAAACTTCGACCTCACCTCTAAAATCCGAATCAATATCCAAAGAAATTCACCCTTATCCTTCTTATAAATCACATTATTAATTTTTTCCATTTTAAAATTTTGGTGTTAACTAAGAATCACATTTGATATTTAAAGATTAAAAAAATTGAGTAAAGTGCTAAAATAATACTAACTTTAAGTAGAAAGTGCCAATATAATCATATAGAATGCGAATCACCATAGCACTATGACCCTAACTTGCCCCAAGAAACTGATTTTTTCCTCTATTTCACCCCTTCTTAATATGTTATAATTTCTATAAAAAATAATGAGAAAAGTGAGTTTTCAACTCTCTGTTTTACTCGAAAGTGCATGTATAACCTTGTAAAATATGAAAGTGCAAAGCTAACCCTGTACTTCGTTGACCGAAATGTCACCTGTCAAATTGGCCGAAAATAGAGTAATGCTTACTTAACTTCATCTACAAATTTTTGTTAGGTTGTATTGTATTTTGACACATTGTGAATATGTAAATAGAGGCTATTGAATGCCGGACTAATGTATGTAATGAAGTTTTTACCATAACTCCCGACCATAGTTCTGATTTCATAACGACAGTCGACTCTTCTTTGAGCATTTCACCTGAAGAGCTATTCTTGTATTCCGAGTTTGGAAGCCATCACCCAAACACAATTCCGTACTTGGAAGGCGAAATAAAAAAAAAATTAGCGTCGTATTTTTTTACAGAACAGAAACGGAATTAACACTTGATGTAGGAACCTAATAAGAAGCCACGAGCCTTGCCCCGTCATTTCCGAGTTCAGAACGTATTTCGAGTTCGAAATCCACCATGGGCTGAGGCACAAGGGAGTGGTTCGAAATTGGAATTTCACAAAGGCCCGACCTGTCTCCCATTGTTTCCGAGTTCGGAACATAGTTTCGAGTTCAAAATTTACCACGGGGTTGAGGAATAACGGATTGCTTCCTAATCGGAATTTCATGAAGGACAGACCCGTCCCCCATAGTTTTGGAGTTTGGAAGTTTTTAAAGGCGGTTATATCTCCTTCTCTAAGGCAGTTCAGAACCACTTTCTCCGGCATGTTTCAAAGTGACTTCTTTGATTCGATAGAACCGCTTTTAATTCCCTCTTCCCACACTAGTGATTACATATTTAGAGTAGAACATGTAATTATTCATATGTTTACTCAAAATATATAATGTTTTTAATCAAAATTCAAATGTTTCACTTGCAGTTAATGCAAAGTATAACCTTTAACTTACATTATTCTAATTAAAACCCATTTTTCCATATGTCTATGGAAGAACGATGTTTCCCAAAGATTTGTCTAATCTATCTGTATCACAGCTAATGTTTAATGATAACAAAATGTACTTCTACCATTAATCGATAGATTCAGCCGGGCTCCTGCACCACTTACCCCCACCTTGGATCCGCCTTTCTAAATAGACAATTAGAGTTATCTTTAGATGACACCTAGCTAAACTCTAATTTGGCAATATGTATGTATGTATGTCTGTCTATACCTCTACCTCTTAAGATCAGCAGACGGTGTGTTCGTTTGAATACTTTTGGAAGTGGGGCGTAGTTCGTAATTTACACCTTGGATCGTGATTAAACAAAGGAGTAGGACAGACTAGCTAGATCAGCTATCAAGGAGTAGGACAAACAAAGGAGTAATACAAACAAATAATTCATAAGTTCATAACTGTAACGTGTTCCTGCGTGAAACCAATGTATTTATTACTCTGCGGATTTAGATGTCGATTTACTGACATTAAAACCCTACAGAATCACAGATGACGGATATTAGATTATATAACATGTTTGTAAAGTCATGGATTAATTGATTGACAATTGTGAACTAGTGATAAAGAAGAAATCATTCCATGTTGGAACATATCGATGAAAACATACCATGTTGGAACATACTGACGAAAACAGATTTGCGGAAAGAATATCGCAAAGGAATTAGTTTATGGAAACTTGGTAATTATGCAATATTTGTTCCATCCGTGTAGAAGCATAATGGAATTATGAAAAATCCCTAAAATTATGGAATTAGATTAATGGAATATTATGGGATAGTTGAAATAAGGTAAATCCCTTTATTTATGAGATTTAGATATGCTTCAAAAGCAGATAAGGAATATGAATATTATTGAGATAGTTATGGAGCTATTCTGATATGCAATGGACTATAAATGGAGGACATTATACGGCTGCAAAGGTGTGAATTAAATCGAGTAAATCTGCATTCAGATTTCAATCATCCGAGAAGCTTTGCAAGAGCCAGAATTATCATGTTCTAACATACACGACTTGTGTGCTAAAGTTCAGAACGTAAACCTTAATTCCTCGGGAGGAGGAGATCCAACGTCGACGAGTTTCGAGGTCAGAGGGAGTCTGATCAAGGCAGATCGGTAGCAAGGGGAGCTTGCAAAATCCACACGTTGTAAATAGAAGATAAGTATAGTTGTATGGTGTACTTTGTACTGTATATCTGATTAGTGGATTTATTCGGAACTGGGTCAGGTCCCACAGACGTAGGTGAATTTCACCAAACTGCGTAACCAAGTTGTGTGTCTCGAGTTTCATTTATTTTACATACTTGGTTAACTTAGACTATGTTGGAACACATGATTACTAGTTAAGATAAAACGGTAAAACCGATTTTTCAGAAAGAATTTATAATATTTTTTCGGATAATGTTATAACTTTTATCAACTAGTACACTAGGAATACATTATGTGTGGTATCCCTATTAAATAAATGACAAGAAAATTATTAATTATTTAAATTTAAACCCTAATATTTAGGCGAAGATAGCTGTGAAGTTCTCGCTTTACTAATATATTTGGGGATGCCATTCTAATGGTACGTCAAGTGTCGGTATAATTTACTTACTATGATTGCGCACAATCTTTTTCTTTTTTTTCTCACTTAATTGATATTATTATGTGTTAAAATTCCCTAAAAATCAGGTTGTATGTAGAGGAAATTGAATGTGGAGGTAGAGAAGTACATAGAAAAGTATAACACTTTGAATAAAAACATAAACTACAAAATATATTTGTCTTAAGGAGTTCTTTTACTTGTAAGACTTTTCATGATAAAACATTAATTTCAATTAAGTTTCACAATTTTGTGTTAACTAATTATGGTGTCATTAGAATCAGAATTTTCATCAAGCATCAAAGAAAGAAATGGAAAAAACAATAAGGTTATCCAAAAGAAAAATTATCCATTAATTTTCAATTACATTGTGCGTACAATAATAAACGATTTCAAAAAGAAAATGAAAAGTAGAAGAATAAACTACTAGTAGTACTAGCAGTAGGGGAGAGACTACTCGTCATCGTCATCGTCATCGTCATCGTCATCTTCATCTTCAAAGTCTTTCAACGCAGTCTGTCGGCAGACAGGACAGTGATTCTTGCGCAGCAGCCAGGTGTGGATGCAAGATGCGTGATATTCGTGCCCACATTCAAGCTTACCGATTTCCTCACCCTCGGAGAAATCGCAGTGACAAATCACACAATTCCCACCAGAAAACCCTTCTTCTTTAGCGCCGCCAACAGCATAAATTCGAGTATTCAGATGGCGGCGGATGGATTCCGTCCGCGGTGGAGTCCTGCTGATCGGCGGGGGAGAATTATCCGTCTCATCAAGAAAGCGCATCTCAAGAATCTCATCTTGGATATGACCAGGGATGTTCCTCGGGACAGAATTTGGAAAAAAATGCCGACTGAGAACGCGATCAATCCTTCGACTAATCTCTTGAGCGCGACTGAGAACGCGATCGCGATCGATCCCTCGACTCATCTGATGGGCACGACTGAGAATGCGATCGCGATCGATCCTTCTACTCATCTGATGAACGCGATTACGATTGCGATTCATGATGTTATGTATGTTTGGATAGGGAAGGATGGGATGTTGTTGGTATATAGGCTGTGGAAGAATGGGTGTTGGAAGTGCTTGTGTGGGTTTTATAGGGGAAAAGGAAACCTGGGATTCATACCGTTTGAGTTGCCCTAATTTGAACGGATGGATGTTTCTCTGATTTGAACGGATGGATGATGCCCTAATTTGAAACGTCGGGATGTTGCCCTAATTAAGCAACCCAACGTTCCGATGTTCTGATTTTGACGTAGTCAAGCCAACCCAAGTCAACGACCGCTTCGATGTTGACTTAGTCAACCCAGGTCAACGAACGCTTCTGTGACTACCTAGGATGAATATTACGTGCCAATATGGAAGAAGGATGATGATCCAGGATCCTTCTTCTGAGTTTTGAGGTTTACACTTCATATATATTTTAGATGCTTCACGCCTAAGCTTTTTGTGTCATTCATATTTGCAATTACCAGTGGACACTTTCTATTTTTGAAATCACCAGTGGACACTGAATATGAGAGATAGAGAAGGTCCCTATCTTTACTCTTCTTCGATGAAGAAGATTTTTGTTTTCATTTTTTGTTGGGAACTAGACTACTGGAGTAATATATGAGATTTATCTTTACATCAGTTATACTGATTTTTTAATCTCTACTTTTATTAAGACAGCTGTTGAGGTTGCCGTCTCCAATTGATTTGTTGCTTGATCAACTGGATTGTGATCCCTGCTTTCAACCAGTGTTTGCTGTTTCTCTGTTCAACAAAGATGTGGATTTGCGTTGATTCCGTCTGTGTTGCTAAGAGCACGCAATGGGTAGTAAGGCTCTTATGCTTTAGATTGTTCATCATTTTGGTTCTCCCATATCCAAGTTGTGCTATGTGAACAATCTTCTTCTTATGCTTTTTATTAAATTTTCAAGATGCTGAATTACATGAACCTGTTAGTTATGGGTTTGCAATATATGTTGAAGTATAGCGC
>JAULKM010139116.1:0-18486 GCA_032355605.1 Rubia tinctorum
AGGAATGGATACCTCTACGCTCAGACTTAAGAGTCTCATTAGATCTCACACATTTTATTTATTGTGTCTTATTGATCCCATGCATAGAAATGATACATGTCCTAACTATATGTTAGAACTTGGATTTAATCACTATATGCAATCCAGTAATTCTCATATTTGGATTTTATGGATTAATAATTTGTAACTTATAAGTGAAATACAGCAGTATCTTTTTGTTAAATACAACTATGGAAGCTTTATTTATCTATGGATTGAGAATTAGGATAGAAATAATGAAATTATTGTATGATCTTATAGCCCTTAACACTGTTGACACCATTTTTATAGGTGATTATAATGTTGTTACTTCCATAACTAAGTATGAGGCCCCTGTTAATCCTAGTAAAACCAGTATTCTAGATTTTAACCAATTTATTAATAACAAAGAACTACAAGAAATTAACACCGTAGATTATTTACTTACCTCAAGGCTCATAAACTCTACCTCTAAAAGATTAGATAGAGGGTTATGTTATGTTGAATGGATAGCTAAATTCCCTTCATCATCAATCCAAAATTGAAATAAAGATTCATCTGACCACTTACCTTTATACCTTAGTATAGGATCTAATATCCCAACTATTCCTAAGCTTTTCATGTTTATTAACACTTGGTATAATAGAACTAATTGTAACTCACTCATTAAAGCAAACTAGGATATCCCAATTCTTTAAAAAGGTAAGTTGGAATTCTATCTGAAATTAATTAGGTTAAACAAGTGATTAAAGACTCGAATAATAATGTCTTTTGAAATATTGAATCCATTGTAGTTAAAGCTAAAATTTAGCAGCATTAAAGTATGATCATGCATAAAATGATTAGACTTTAATCATACTGAATAAATCTAAGGCAGAATTAACCAGAGCACTTAAATAAAAAAGAAAATTCTGGAGACAAAAGGCTAAAGTTAATTGGTTAAAACATGGTGATGACAACGCGTAATATTTCCATAGTTCTGTTAAAGAAAGGAAATATATGATTCAGATAACAAAGATTAAGAGGTCAGATGGAGTATGGTTTGAAAATATTGATCAGATTGAGCAAGAAGCAGTAAAATTCTACAAAAAAACTGCTCACTGGAGATCATAACCCCTTAGCGGGATAGTACTATTATAGTTTTCTTGGTCGGATACCAAAATTAGTAACCAATGAAGATAACCATGAATTTTTAAAGCTTATCTCCTTTGAAGAACCGAAGCAAACTATTTTTAGTCTCAACAAGAACAGCAGTCTAGGTCTAGATAGATTCATTGGATGTTTTTATATCAAATCTTGGGACATTATTGCTTAGAATTTACTTGCAGCAACTAATGATTCTGTTTCCTCCTCCTCTATCCACTTGGATTACAATCATTCCAAAAAAAAACCCACACCTTCTTCTTTTAATGACTTTAGGCCTATTTCCTTATCTAGTGTATCGAATAAAAAAATCTATGTTAATCACTAAGAGAATAAAACCCTTAATGGAGAATTAATTTCTCCTAATCAGTCAACATTCATGAAGAAAAAGGACATCTCTGATAATATCATTTTTCTTCAAGAAATGGTGAGATTTTTAGATAACAAATCCAGATCATCTAATTGCATCATTAAATTGGACTTAATGAAAGCCTTTGACAGGGTTAGTTGGAAATTTCTTAACAACATTATTTTATCCTTTGGTTTCCATGGACAGTTTGTCCATACAATGCTTTTTAATTAATGGGAAACCTGTAGCTTTCTTCAAATTTTCAGGAGGTATCAAACAAGATGATCCTCTATCCCCTTTTCTCTTAGATTTGTTCACTAGGTCATTTACAAGAGCATTGATTTTTGTCTTTCTGAATAAAAGAATTGTTAATTTTCACCAGCAACCTAATTCTTCTCCAATTTCCCATTTAATTTATCCAGATGACACTATTTTTTTAAAGCCACAAAAATAACCTAATTAAGGTTAAATTCTTTCTACGGGGTTTTGAACAAACCAGTAGCCAAAAGATCAAAAGATAAATCTGATTTCTTCCTTAGTAAAAACACATTTGTGGCCAAAATAAACCAAACCAAGCACACTATTGGCATGACATTAGGATCATGGCCTTTCAAATTCTTAGGGGCTTCTATTTTTAAAGGAAGAAAAAAAGTGTATTTTAGGCCTATTTTAGAACATGCATAAAGTAGGATTCAAATTGGAAAAATAAATGGCTTTGAATGCGGGGATAAATTTAATTACTATCTATCTGTATTCAATCCCCCAATATGTTTGTTCAGTTTTAAAACCCACTTATTTTTTAATTAAACAGATTGAAACTAAATTAGCTAATTTCTTTTGGGGGGATTTAGATGATAGGCCTAAAAAACACTGGAAGAAATGGTCATATATCTACCTGCCTACAATTCCTAAAGGTTAAGGGTCCAGATCCTTAAATTCAATCATAAATGCATGTAGAGTTAAAATATGATGGAAAATTTTTATTTGTGCTACTCTGTGATAAAAATTTCTATGGTTTTTAGCTGACTCAAATAGGAAATCTTCCATTTGGAAGAGAATTCTTTTAGTTAATCATCTAGCTGAAAGTTTGACTAGGGTGATTCATGGAGATGGAAAATGTTTATTCAAGTTCACTAATTGGACTAACACTGGCCCAATAATTGATCAAATTGAACCTCAGGATTCACTTTTTCACATTATTCCTTCTGATTGCACAGTCTCTAATTTTAGTAGGTATAGGAACATTTATTTACTTCAACTTTCTCCTTTTATTCTATATGATGCTGCTCAATTTCTGCAGGTAGCTACCACTATCCTCATGGGGTTGATAGGCTAAATTGGATACCAGTATCAAATGGATCCTTAGTTGTAAATCAGCCTGTAAAGTTTCAGCTCCTGCACCAGGTAGTATACTTTTCCTCACTAAAACCGGAACTTTAGGAAACCAAAAAATGATCTTTTTCTCCATGTTGAAATTGCTTAACTGTCTTCTCCCTTTTGATAATATCCTAAAGTGTCAAGGTTTTCAACTTGCTTTAAAATTGTTTTCTGCAGCAACTCTGATTCATTAGAGTATTTTTTTTTCTTCAATTCTTTCCGTATTGCCAACCAGGTTTGGGACAAAATTTTATCCCATTTACATGTTCAACCTTTTATATTTTATTATTCCTGGGACAGATTGTGGTATATTTCGCATTATGAGGGCTATACTTCTTTTCATAAACTTCTAATATCAATTATTCCATCTTTCACCTGTTGGTTTCTATAGAAGAGTATAAACAATTATATTTTTAATGGAGTTCAACACTCAGTCTCTAACATAGTAAAAGACATCAGACAAGAAATCTATTTTTTATTTCTTGCAAAATCCGTCTTCATGTATCATGCCTCTAATCTGGATCTTATTAGCTCTTGTCTAATTCCATCTATGAGACCACTCTCTAAGCCAGTTATAAAAATCATTAGTTGGTGTAAACCCTCAACCACTCCTTTCAAAACTAATGTGGATGCCTCTTGGACAAAAACGGGACAAACAAGGATTGGTGTTATATTCAGATCAGTTACATGAGATATGATCCTTGCAAAGTCTGATTTTATTATCTGTAACACCCCAGACATCCGACCAACTTTCTGAACAAGGGCATTTGGTCAGACCTAAGCGTTTTACTAAGAATCCAACTGATCGAATTACTTACCCGCAATAACGAGCAATACAGATTATGCAGAAGCGATTTAGAATTCAAAGCCTAACTTACTATTACAACGAGAGTCTTATAATAAGTGTTTTACATGGTTTAAAATTAAATATCTAAATTTGTTTCTTGATTCAAAAGCCTATCCAAGATCCTATCCAAATGAAGTAAAAGCGTCAGACACGAGCTCTCACTCTGTCTGCTCAATTGTACCTATATGGGGTTCATTGGACTAGGGTAAGCTATTTTCTTAGTAAGGTTCCATCGCCAGTATTTACCAAGTGGAGTTTTAATGATCACAGAAAAAAAATCGTAAATTCTAACATACAGTAAAAAAATACGGGTAGTTAATGCCAAGTTGAAGCCAAGTGCCTATATGGTAACTCTGATGAACATACATGCTATAGCCCTTTCAGTAGGGCCCGGAGGCTATCTAATCCAGAAGTCCATTCTCGTCAACCAATAAAAGCCAGATGGTTATGCTAGCATACCGAAACTCCACGTGTAGCTGATCGATCGTACACTCTGGTCTATACCATTTCTCATCGATTTAGATCAAACTACAATCAAGTCGGGGAACTAGAAAATCACAGACAAGTAATCAAGTAGCACGCAACTAAGTTTGACACGACAAGATAAACTACAAGTTGGTCATCCACATAATATCACAATAGTTAACCACGGTGCGATAGTGTACAATCTGCACTTAATTATTATGAAAACATAATAATTAACAAAAACAATTAAAATATTATCAAAACGTTTTATGCATAGTCTAACAATACAAATGGCACATTTAAATTAACAAGTATAACATAGTATGCAATAATCAAGTTTGTTAATTAATCCGTGTTAAATTAATGAAAACTCGGTCTTCAATCCAAGCAATAAGGTAATCTAAAGTACATGTGTAACTCGGTCTTCAATTAGGTGGGAGAGCAATCTTTCGAAAGTGAGGAAACAGGAGATCCTTCCTTATCATGAATTGAAACCTTTGAGATTGGGTGATTTGTTCAAAATCCACAGCTTGCTTTGTATTCTTTGCCATCTTAGCTAGGTGATCCGATGGTAGATTAACTTCTCTGAAGATATGCGAGATCGCGAAGAACTTGCCAGCCTTAATAGTTTGTATTTCCTTGTAAGTTGGATCAGTTGCCATGGAGGTTTTGATAATCCGTTTATGATGATCACAACTTGTTTGGAATCAGATTCGAAGAATGCCGGACTTCTATAATCTTGAAGCCAACTCATGCCTGCAAAAATGGCCAATAACTCGGCGTGAAGGGGTGAGAATACCATATGATCTACAGGTCTTGAGATAACATGTATTACAACTCCACTTTCATTTCGAAATACTATCCTGAGACCTACGGATATACCGTCAAATGCAGCATCACAATTAATCTTAATTCCAACCTCTGGTTTTTCCCAAAGTACTATAACAATTTTTGATCTTTTCTTCCTAACCATTGGTGGAATGAGGCCATGAACACTTAAAAGGTTATCCGAAGCTTTGAAATCAAAGTTATAAACTGAATATAGTGACAATGACAGTTCCTTTATCCTAGCCCAGATTACCTCAGTTGTGAAGGTTTATTTCTCCTTAATTAAGCGGTTTCTAGCCTTCCAGATCTCCCAAATAATTATCATTGGCAGATTATTAAGCAGTGAGAGTCTTAGTCTAGAGGTAGATGATATATTCATGTAATGATCCAGTCTGTCATAGATGGAAAGAAAAGATATGGTTGATAGACCCATTATGAAATCAAATGTATGCCATATGTGACCTGAAACATGACATACACTAAAGAAATGGTCTAATGAATCCAGATTATTACATACTGCACATTTAGAAGGCAAATGAAAACCAATTCTCATCAGAATGTTGTCAAAAGGTAGGGTATTGTTCAGCAATCTCCAAACAAAAATAGAAATTTGGTTTGGAATTATTGTATTCCATACCTTATCTAAAATAGAGATGGGATTTTTCCTATTCCTAAGAGTCATGTATACTGATTTCACAGTAAATAAACCATTGTTCTATGGTTTCCAAATGAGTAAGTCCTTGTGCTCTAAAAAATCCAATTCCTTTCCCATCTTTCTGAAAATATGAGGTGATATATGCTGGGATAAAATATGAGATAAGTAGGGGAATCTTACCTTGATGTCTTTAATCTGTAAAAGGGGCTCTGGTACCTGTACTTGCAGTGGCCAGGGGTTGATTAGAGGCCCTTCTCCTGTCCAATTTGCTGTCCAAACATTTGTAAATCCATTTCCAATGATTACCTGTGAATTAGATTGACAGAAACTGTCTATTTCTCTATACCTAGTCCAAGTTTCAGAGGTTTTGTGGTTATCTGGAAGAGACCACATAAACTTAGCCCATGGTGAATCTCCAATCTGCAATTTCCACCATATCTTAGCTGAAAATGAGAGCACAACTGTGTCTAGATCCCTTAATCCTAGTTCATTTTCCTTTGTTGGGTGACAAATTCTTTCCCAGGAGATCCAATGCCTCTTGAGGCCTGTGTTTGTCCCTCCCCAAAAAAAGTTACTAAGAATACTCTGCAATATTTCTAGTGTGTGTGTGTTGTTGGTGATATAACAGACCAAGTGTGTTGAGGGATGGAACATAAAATGTGTTTAATGAGCACTACCTTACCTCCATTTGATAACCATTTGTTTTTCCAATTCTCCAATGTGTTTTCTACTCTATCAATCAGATGTGAAAATGGGCATTAATTTTTCTCCCTTTACAGAGTTTTACCCCTAAGTATGAAAATGACATAATTCCTTTTTTCATCCATGTAATTTGAATGATCTCTTCCTCCTTCTTCTTACCTAATTTACCCAAATAGAATTGACTCTTACTGAAATTTACCTTTTGTCCAGTAGCTCTTTGGAAAATATCTATAAATTTCATTAGATTTCTTAGGGTTTTAGTTGTGCCTGTTATGAATATAGACGTGTCACAGCAAATGAAAGCTGAGTAAGTGGAACTGAGTTTCTAGGTGTTTTAAAATCCCTTAGATTGTCAAAAGAAACTGTTTTTTCAGATTAAGAGTTAGCATTTTAGTTAAAATGTTGAAGAGATAGGGAGATAATGGATCCCCTTGTTTTAAACCCCTTGATGGTTTAAAAAAGCCTTGGGGGACACCATTTATCAATACAGAAAACCATGCAGCATTAAGGTTGTTCATGATTATTTTGACAAATTGCCCTTAACAGCAATGAGTTGAGAGCAGCCCAAAAAACCCTGTCGAATGCCTTAATCATATCAATTTTAAGGATTAGATTAAGGGATTCATTTTTCCTATCCAACAATCTAACTGCTTCCTTCATCAAGAGGATGTTGTCCACTATATCTCTTCATGAGATAAAGGCTGACTGTTCCTCTGAGATAATTGAATTCATTAGATGTTTCATCATTTTTGCCATTATTTTAGCCATTAGTTTATTAGTAAAATTAGACAAACTAATAGGACTATATTCTAAAAAGGAAACTGGTGTTAGATTCTTAGGGATTAGTGCTATGTAAGTACTACCTATTCCTTTTGGAATTGGAACACCTAACTGAAATTCCAGAACTGCCTGGTGTAAATATTTACAAATAATATTCCATGATTTCCTAAAAAAGACACCAAAAAATCCATCTGGTCCTGGTGCAGATGATGGATTTAAGTTGAAGACCGCATATTTAACCTCCTCTAATGTGATTGTTTTAAGTAGTTCCTGATTCTGTGCATCTGTGACAATTGGTTTGCATTCTTAAAGAAAGAATGAGAGGTTAGCCCCTGATTGATCTGTATTTTCATCATGAAGTAGCCTTTTAAAAAACCTGACAGCAGCCAAACCTATTTGCTTTGTCCAGATATCCCGTTACCATCTTCCTCTTTAATCTTAAGAATTGATAATCTAGCTTTATTGTCCGTGATGGCCTTGTGAAAGTACTTTGTATTACAGTCTCCATCCCTCAACCAATTCTCTCTAGATTTCTGTCTCATGAAAGTATGCTTCTCCATTAATGATTGAACTAGATTAGCCCGAGCCTTATGTAATTCTATTCTCGTAGTTATATCATGAGTTCAGCATTCGTTATGTTATCCCTGAAATTTCCAAAAACTATTTTGTTCCAAATTTTAATTTCATTTTAACCTTTTTAATTTAAGAACTATCCTAAGTTGTCCCTATTCCTCCATTGGCTCTTTCCAACTCTTCTCTATTAATCCTAGAAAGTCTTTTCTTAGAAACCACATATCCTGGAACCTAAATGGCCTTGGATATGTAGTTTGGTCCTAACAAATCTGTAAAATTAGGGGAGAGTGATCTGATGTGGTTTTATTTAATACTTGGACTGTTGATTTATTAAAATATCCAGTAAAGGCTTGATTAGCTAAAACTCTATCCAATATTTTTGATGTAGGGTTGATTGCTCTATGGTTAATCCATGTGAATGTGTTTCCTAATGTGCTAATCTTATCCAGCCTCAAATTGTTAATGAAACTGTTAAAATCTCTTATTGTGTTTGTATCTGGACTGGATGTTCCTGAATATTCTTCTAAGTTCCTAATGGCAATATTCTTCTAAGTTCCTAATTAGTACTTGTTTCACCCTGTAATTGTATGTCCTGTGAATTTTTTTTTGTCATTTGGTTTACCTTTTGAGTATTGACCTACACAGGGAAAATTATATGGTCAATGGAAGTTCTCTTAGGATTCCACATTAAATGGGATGGATCAAGGTTCAGAGAATCCTATGTATTTATGAGCTTGGAGCATAATGTATCATCTTTGAATGCAGCTGAGATTAGCTTCCTTGTTGGGGATGATGGTGCAGTTTATAACCCTTTGAGTCTTCCCTGCTATCAAAGCAGTCTTCATCTAGGCTTAAATATTCCTCATTCTGAATTGTATGTTGCATTCGAATAAATGCCTCTTCATCCAAGTTCTCCTCTAGATCCTCTTCTTGTAATACTTCAAACCTGTTAGAGGTAACCATGGGGAGAGGGGATTCTGGTACCAGATCAACATTATCTTCCAATTGAATTGGAATGTGATTGGTACCAATTTCAGAAATCTTCCTATCCGAGCTACTTATTACAACCTGATTATCCTTACCATGCTTATGCTCCTTGTGTTTAGGAGGAGACAAATTATTGGGGGATACCTCTATATCAATTGGGGATAATCCATTATCCTCCCCTGATCTTATCTTTTTTGATTCAATTTTCTGCCATTTAGGCTCATGCCTTTTGACATTCATCCTCTTTTCTTGCCTATTATCAAATCTAACAGATTTATGCTTATTGACAGTGGACTTAGGCAAGGATCTTAGGACAGTCTAAACCTCAGTGACATTATTTTCCAGGGTGTCACCATTGTTATCCGGTCTGGACCTCAATATGTCATCTGTGGTTTTATTCAATCTACATTTATCATCGGCATGACCAAGCTTAAAGCATTTCATACAATAGGCTGGGAAATCTTCATAGGTTATGTTATATGCTTTGTTACAGGCAATAGATCCTAGCCTAATTTTATTCGGTCTCGGTTTACACACATCCATCTCCACACACATCCTAATTGTAGATGGTCTAGTTATGTTTTTGGTGGGAGAATCAGTGAAAAGCAGTTCACCCAAAGCTTTACCAATATGAGCTAAAACAGAAGGATGAAAGAAGTGTACCGGAGGATATTCTACCTCGAGCCAAACCGGTGCTAGGGACGATTCCGCATCATAATCGAATTGCTTGGTCCATTTGAGAACCCGCATTATGTTCCTTCCCAGCGACCAAGTTGGCTTCAACCAACATCTGTGATAGTCTTCTTCTAGGTCAAACGTGATTCGGACATGTCGACTATCCATTGCCGCTATTTGTGCTTCACCCTTGAAACCGATTGTCTGAAACTGCTTTCTGAGATACTCCATAGTAGGTCTTCCTCTACTGAACTTGCCGATTAATGCCTTAGAAAAAGGGATTGCCAACTGGTCGATCTCATCCTCTGGGTATAGAACATCAATCTCGCCCTTGAAATTGAAATGCGGGTGGAGCTCGATGTGATCAGTGACAAGATATTGTTGTTTCAATTTGTTCGCAAAAGATGATCTTTGTGCATTATCGGTGAGCCACGGCAGATCCGCCATTCCGGCGGTCATCCGTTATAAAGCCGTTATCGATGAAAAGGAAAGAGAGATGATCCAGTTTCTTTGTATTTTGTTCTTGGTTGTTACGTTACTCACGTTGGAACATGAAAATATCGGTAAAAACGGAAGGAAAGCTTAGTCTGGAGCAATTTAAAATGTTCGTCAAATATTGCGGCTTCTGTGGTTCGTAATAAGTTTAAGTAGTTGGTTCTTTTCGCAAAAACATTTTGATGCGGGGGAAAAGTAGTACCGGGGTGAGGGGACAATAATGTGTACTCTTTTGATTTTTTTTAAAAAAATTCTCATCATATTTAACACTTGTAACAGTGTCATTGGTCTCTTTTCCCCACATATTTATTTTTTCCACATAAATTTTTTTCCTTTTTTTTGCCTTCATGCAAGTGGATCGATCAAATTTTACTAAATCAAAATAAAATAAGTTTAAAATAAGGTAAAGTTTTGGAAAAAATCATCTTTTCATACGTTTATTAAAAGACGAGATTTAATTAGAATAATTAAAAGATAAAATGTTTGAGATGGTGTCTTGTTAGCCAGCCTAAACTTTAGGCAGGGACCTTTATACAATTCTAACTATATTATAGTTTCATTGACCTATCTCAAATAATTTTACAGGGATCCATCACTAATATTTTTTCATGGGTTTTTTGTCAAAATTTTTCAACATTTTCCCACCATCTACAATCTCCAAAAAAATCAAAAATAGTTTTAAAAATGAAAAAAAAACGATATGATCATTGAACTGAAAATTATAAACATTAGTTACAACTAGCAGAACATCAACGAAAAATCATAAAATATTGACTAAAAAATTGCAGCAAAAGAAATATAAAAAAATCAAATAAAATAGCAAAAAAATATAGAAAATCAAATATAAATCAACAAAAAATTAAAAAAACGTCGACTACAACTAATAAAACATCATCTAAAAATTAGAAAAAAAGAAAATCTTAAAAACATCAAAATCATAAACTGAAAAAATAAACATCAACAAATCTTCAATTATCATTTTTTTAAACTACAAATATCAACCAATATCACCCAAAAGCTAAAAACATCAACTCCTATCACCTAAACTTCACCATGAAAATGAAAATCGTCAACATAAGGAACAGAAAAACACTACAAAACATCAACCAATATCACCCAAAAACTAGAAACATCAATTCCTATCACGTAAAACTCACCTAGAAAATAAAAAGTATCTACATGAGAGGAAAAAAACTAAAAATATCAACTCATATAACCCCAAGAAACTACAAAATATCGACTCATATCAACTAAAACTCAACCGAAATATAAAAAACATCACCATGGGAAAAAAAACTAGAAACATTAACCAAAAAGTTATGGTACCTCAAGAGTCTTAATTCAAAACATCAACTCATATCAATTAAACTCACCTGAATAATGAAAAATATCAACAAAAAATCTACAGTAACTCAAAAGTATAAATTCTTTAAATAAAATGACCTAGTGGGATTCGAACCAATGTCACAAACCTCAATGTCTAAAGCAATAGCCACTACACCAAAGACGCATTAGTGAACATACATTCAAACAAATAATATTAAATCTCACCATGTACCTTACGAACTTAAATTAATCAAAAATAAAGTCACAGTGAGACTCCAACCCAATACCTCAAACCTCAACAGCTAGAGTACTAGCCACTAGACCAAAGAATTATTATTGAACACTCTCTCAGTCAAATATATATAAATCTCAGTATGTCTTTAAAAAAACACAACATCAACACATCATCATCATCAACATCTTCACAAAATCAAGCGGCAGATGAGCAGAGGCTTAGATTCAAAAACATCAACACATTCAGCATAGAAACTCAAAGGAGCAGAGCTTTACCGGTGAAGCCGAGGTTTTCCGGTGGCGTGGAAAGGTTAACTAGAAGATGTGCATCTCACTCTCAACCTTCTTGTCTAATGTGGAGCGTGCATCTCACTGGTCACCACAGGGCGGAGGCAACGTCGAAGCGGAGGCAGCATTAAAGCGAAGGCAGCGTCGAAGCCGAGGCAGTATCAAATTAGAGAATCGTTGTTGCTATGAAGCCGTCGTAGAGGTGAGTTGCAGAGGCGAAGCTTGGGGCTTCCTGTGGCGTCGAAGCTGAGGAGGATGGCCATGAATTGTAGAGATATTCTGGCGACTTAGGGCACAACACGGTAGAGTGATCGACGAGCTCGCCGGAGTCAAAGTTGAATATGAAAACCAGCATTGGATCAGGTGGTTTTGCGACAGAGAATCAGCGACAGCGATTCATGAAATTCCAGCAAAAATCCAGTGGAAAACAAGCTTGAATGGTCAACCGGTGGCGGTTTCCGATTGGCGGTGGTGGTTTTCGACCGATTTCAGAAAAAATGAAAATGAAATTTCTGGATATTTTGTAATATATATAATGTTTCATAATTGCACAATAGGCCCCTAGCTAGATTTACTAGCATATATTTTTTTTATAAAAAACCCCATTCCAAATGAAACTTCATTAGTGGGGGAAGGGCCATTATAGTTGGTTATATAGGACAAGAGAAGATACTTTCAAAGTGGCTTATCTGGTCGCGCCTTTGATCGTCACCAATTAAAGGTTGTTCTGAATATTTCCTTAAAAGTAGCCATTAAAGGCGGTTATAAACCATCTCTAAAAGTCCGGTGGAAGGGCCTTAAATAGGTTTCGAACTCGGAACCAAGGCAGTCTCCATCGGCTCTAGGGTACTTTCCAAGCTCCAAACGCCCGTTAAAGGTGGTTAAGCCGGAGGAACCGCCGTACATGTATTCTGAACTCGAAAAACAGGCAACTCCATCGGCCTGGAAGAATGGTTCCAAAATTGGAACCATTATGGGTTTCGAGTTTGGAGTCTAAATCAGACCAATAATTTGACCCTATAGAGTGAGGACTTCCCCTGTCGTCCCCCAATTCCGGTCCTACGCTGTGAATTTGTGTGCTCTATTTTGTCACACAATATAACCCTTCTGAGCTTGGAAATGAAACCAGTTTGCACAACATTGAAGAGCCGATTTGGCTTACGAAATTAGAACCCCATACAGCTCTAATGCTAAAATACTATTTTCATTCATATTCCCGGCTCAAAATAGCCCTTAGTCCACAACCTCAATTGTCACACAATACACCGAAATGTTCTACATGCTAACAAAAATCTATAGAAAATGCTTACTAAGTAATATTCTATAGATATGAATAGAAATCAATACAATTATATTCCAAACTATCACATCACACTAACATATCTAATTGCGTTACTATACCAAGTTAGAGTTCCTAAGAGTTGCGAAGCGGTTGAGAATGAGATGTTTAGCCAAACAATTCCTTACGTTATTGATGTATTCTTTTTAATAGGGCCTCGTTGCCTTCGGAAGAACCTGCGAGTTACAAGATACTAGCGAATATTAAGTTCATTTCCATTGTGACACTATTACTGTTTAGTAGAAGGTAATGTATAATTACCTTGTTGATTTCAAGTAAATCCAACTTCACTCCGTCTATGCACTCTATTGCATACAACGTTACATAATAGCTGCACTCCCACATTTGCACTTGTTTTTTGTATTGATTTAAACCAACATATATAAAAGTTGTAACGTACAAAAACACATAAATAAATCCAGTTGGAGAAAAAATAAGCAAATGTACCAATTTATACATTGATTTAACAATTTCAAATTTAATTCCATCACCCTCGCTAGTGTCCTTCATGGCAGACTCCAAAATCTTGAAAAATGCTTCCGATGGTTGGAAGTGCAAGGGATCCATGCATTACACCTGTTTCTTTGCCAAAACAATTAAGATCAATCGCCAAATCTCTCTAAACAAAAAAAATTGTGTTCATAACGTAACATAAATGGACTTTGCAAACGTAATTAGGATTGCAACTATAACTTTTCAATGTAGGGCGCAGTGAATAATTTCTTATCCTTCCTCCCAAGTTTTTTTGCGAATGTAGTCGATTCTCTCTTGGTTTGTACAACCAATTTCTTGAGCCATCATCGGGCACAAGTATTCGACCCATTCCATACTTTGATTATACATAAAATACATGTACCTTGAAATCAATAAAAAAATTCACATTAGTTTTAAACAATTTGAAAGTAATAAATAGTAAAGATGAACTAAATGTGTGTGTATGTATATATACACACACACACACACACATTTGGCTTACAAGATGTATATGGACATTAGCGTCCAATTAACTTGCTCACATATCCATAAGTCCTCAAATCACTCCATAGCGCGATGATATCTCATTTCCCACAAAGGAGTAAGTTGAGTTCCATTCACGTGGTTGAGTTCCCACCAAATACGCAATCGTTTTGTTAGAGCTTCCTCCTCGAGACTAACCTAAGGATATTTTGAAGGTACCTGAAAATAATATAGCTCGTCGTGATCTAATTCTGGATACTATCATCACTCAAAAGGAATTTTCCACATCAATGGCATTGTCTGTGGTGACTATTTTTCATTTTGACTATTAATAGTTCTTGGGAGAGTCCAGAGCTTCTATCCATATAAGAAACACATGGAAAACACAGAAAAATATCGCACTCAGGGAGCGAGTAGTAGGAGGACTAACACAAACCCACCAAGAAGACACTCAATAACGGTATGTTCAGACAATTATAAATGGCTTCCACTGAGAATGACACGCAACAAATGTATGTTTTCATATTAAAATTAGTTATTTATGAAAAGTAGACACATGATGCTACTAGGCTACAAGAGTAAGAAGTTTATACAAAATTCAATATCATATAGGTTAGTTAGCTACAAAAATATGAGAAACAAATCGAGATTAAATGGTAAATGAGTAAGTTAGTAAGCCTAAGAACAATTGCACTCCAATCAAAGAGTTACATGAGGTAATTCATTATTAGCAGCCAAAAATTTGGGTTACATGAAATGTATGCGAATAGTAGAGTATGCATATAGGAATAACGCAGCTAAACGTTATCAGTTAGAGGGTCGCGGTTTGCACAATCCGCTTCAAACCCCAAATAAGATCACTTAATTGGAAGGTTCAATTCAAGCCATAACAACGGAGATTTTTTTTAACCAGATGACATTCTAGGAATAACAACTGGATTACCGGCTTACTCCTAAGGAAGATAACCCGAGAAAATTTAATAAAAGCGAAGTGATATTAGCATCGACTGAATAACATTCCGATGAAGGAAATAAGACAACTCATAACATATTCAATAAATATTTATTAAATTGAACCTTAGATTCATATAAAAACTAAGGATTACAACAAAATTCCTTGCTTAAATGAAAGAGAAGCTTCCCTAAGAAGAATTACAAACGGCTATTTGTGAACCTATTACATACACATATAGTTACTTGAGCTCGTAGCAAAGTCATAGTGGCCCAAGGAGAGAATTTTCTTACTCGATATTTCTTGGCAACGATCGCAAACTCCAAAGGGAAGAATGATACCCTTGGCTAGTGGAGAAGTATCGATTAAAGGCAGTTATATCGGACCAGAGAAAGAACTTTTTAAGTGTCTTCTCTGGTCCTGACTTTGATTGAACCGATCAAAGGAAGTTCAAAAGGGTTTAAAATTGGTTTCGAATTCGGAACCTATTTCTGGGGTCCCAAAAAAAGGCCGCCAGAAACCTAGGTTTAGTTTCTGGCGGCAAAAGAAACAGATCTGACAAATATCCGAGAAATATTTCTTGACCATAAAAGAAATAAACAAATTTCAGATCTATAAACAACAAATAAATAAATGTTGAATTTTTTAACAATAAACAAATCATACTGGCAGAGGCAATGCGTCAGGTGGTGGGCGGAGACGACGTGTCTTGCGGCAAACAGAGGCGACACGTCCAGCGAAAAATCTGACGTGGCCCAGAAGAGAGAGGTGAGGATTCTAGCGCTGCTTATGGGTGGATAAGGGACTTCATAGTGGAGCAAATCTGACGCTGTCCGGTGGTGGAGGGAGCAGACGAGATCAGCATAAGGTAGAGAAGGGAGAGGGAGTGAGGCGGGAGGCCTGAAGCGGAGTCTTCAAAAACTCTTTTCACTTAGGAGTCTCCAATTTTTGCGTGGATTACCATAGGATTCACATGGATGGTCTAGCTAGGTACCGGGTTTGTCTCCGAGAATTTTATAGTCTCATCAGGTCGAAACCTCTTCTTCTGAAGTTATCCTGGGGGAATATATCGAGTTTGGGCTTTGATGAATGTGTTTGAGGATTTGTCACTCACAGCCCTGTTAATAAAGCTGATCACGTTGTTAGCTCCCCCTGGTTTCCGTCTATTTAGACCTCCAGGTCGGGCCCGTCTTGATCCCTTAGAAGACTGTTCCCTATTGCTCCCCTGTTGATTGTGGTTCTCCCTCTCAGTGCTTCGCTTACATGGTTTCTAGGGTTGAAGTCCTTCCTTTCCCTTCGAGGAGCAGTGCCCAACGGTCCTTGCTACACAATCCTTAAGGAGGCCTTCTCTTGCACACCTTTCAATCTTGGATTTTAAGTGCTGATATTCTTCTGTATCCTGGTCATGGTCCTTGTATTGATCACAGAATTTGCTCTAGGCTCTCTTCGAATGTGTATCCTTAGTGGGAGAAGGAGTCATGAACAACTCTGTATGGATAAAGTGTATTTCTGCCTTGGTTGAGAGGATATAACATTTCAAGCTTGACCTCGAAGCCTCAGTTTCTTTGATCTTTGCTCCGGGAATTCAGAATTCCTGTTCAAATTTTTTTCCCACCTCGCTTCCTTTTTTTGGCCTCCAAAATCTTTGAATTGTTTGACAACTTCTTACAGCTGCTGGAGGGTTTCTGGAGTCTTCGATACCAGCTTCTTATACAAGTCTAAGTTATTCATGTCGTTCATGTATCCTAGTTGGTGCGTCCATTTTATATAGTTATTTTAGGATCTTTTGTATTCATTTTGGTAGACTTTTATGCTTTAGATACTCTATTTTACATTGAATTCCTATTATCTGAGTTGAGAGCAACTTTATCGCTTTTGCCACTTGTAATAAATTTTTTGCAAGATGAGGTAATTGTTGAAGATTTGAAGACCTTGAAGAATCCATTTTGAAGACTATGAAGACTTTTAAAGACCCGGAGAAAGGAAGAAGAGAAGACTACATGAAGACCAAAGAGATAAGTCACTTGGGGGCAGGATACTCTGGTCGTCGTGAGTCGCGGAGGATGTGTCGCGAGTCGCGATGGCTACCTGCCAGACTTACTTTTTGGGATTTTTGTACTATAAATACTCATCACTTTTTCTCTTCTTCCCCAACTTCTTTCCTCCCGATTATTTCTGCGAAAAACCCTAGGTTTCCTCTCTTTTCATCTTTGTTCTACTTTGATTCAATGTTTGAATTGCTTTTGTTAATTAGTATGATTAGTAGTAGCTAAACATATCCTTGGGAGCAATTGATTAGGCTTCCAAACCCATGTCTTGAGACTTGTTTATAAGCTATTTAATGCTTTATCTATTGTGCATTTATTGTGTTGAAATGGGTTGTTGAATTCATTTATGATATTGGAAGTTTGAGTATATGAAATGCTTGTATGATATTGTGTTAGGGTTTGAAGAAAGTAATTAATTCTTCCCTCTTTGATATGAAATCCAAAAGCATGATTTAGGGCTTCTAATGTTGTTGATGATTTGATAATTGCTAGATGAATGTGATAATGTCGAATTCTTTGTCATGTTTGTTTTGTGTAGCAAATGAGAGAGGTTTATGAGCGTTGAACGTTCTTGGCTAATCTTGTATAAATGCATGAATTGGTTCAATGCTTAGACACAGTGTAGTGTTTATAAGTGTTACCAAGCTTTTTGATTCTTCGTGCTTAATGCCATTAATGGGATACCTTTAGAAGTTGAACGACTAAAGGGGTCATTAGTGAGGTTTAGCTATAGATGTCGAATTCACTCTAGTAAACTACTCTCAAAGAATAATAGAATATTTATCTTCACAACAAGTAGTAAGGGTGTTAAATAGGTTATATGTTCAATGATAGATAGAAGGTTTGGAAGTGTAAGTCAATTTTCCCCCAAGACTCTGTAATTCATATTTAATCTCGTTTTAGTTATTGTAAGCTTTGTTAGGTTAACTTTTCTTTAAATTGTTAACTTAGAAAAACAAAACCCAAAACCCTCCTCTTTATGTACTTATATATATATATATGAATATCTATTATCTAGCGTACTATTTACCATTTTATGAGCAAACACTTGAGAATATCTCCTATCTATGTGGACGATCCTGACTTGCCACTAGCTACTTAGTTGTAGTTAGTAAGCAATAAGAGCTTAAAAATTATATCTTTGAGAGGTACGGCGATGACCTCCCAAATCTTGGCGCCACTCCCAGGGACAGGGCGTATATTGTTAAGTGTTTGAACATTCTATGTTTGAATATGTGCTAGTTGTGAATATTTGCTAGCTTGTTTTTGTTTAGTTTTTATTTGATCTTTGTTTGGTTCGAGGACGTATTGTTCAAGTTCTTGGTGCATGGTTTGTACGGGATTCTCATCCCAAGAACCCCTACACTATGTCCCCGAGTTGGAGTTGAATATTAGAAGGGCTAGGAGACTTTCATTGGAAAGTGTGAATATCAATTCTCCTAGTGACC
>JAULKM010139126.1:0-18486 GCA_032355605.1 Rubia tinctorum
CAGAATCCGGTTTCGCATAAGAGAGCCAAGCACATTGATATTGATTATCATTTTGTGCGTGAGATGGTGTCTTCCGGTAAGCTCAAGGTTGCTTGTCCTCAGTTTGAATTCTTACGGTTCAAGCTTTGCGTCGCAACAAGTCTCACGCTTCGCTTGAGGGGGGGTAATAGAATATTAGATAAATGAGAATCAGGTTAAGAAAGAAATACCCTTTCTGATTGGTTTTGTATATATATTTTTCCTTATCTGATTCTGCCTTGTATACCCTTTGTACTCATTATATATATATGTGAATACACACAGCCACAATGATTTGTGAGTTTTACATTCTATCACATTCCATTTCACCACTTTGATTTCACTGGCCTATGAACACTGCACACTAACAGCTTTGGCACTTCCAGATGTAGATCCCATTTGAATTTCAAATGGAAACCCAACATAATGTCATTAAAAGCATGTAGTATTTTCTTGAACATGATCATTATATTAGGCTTCACCTCTTCATGATAATACTTGTTTCTAAAACACCAGATACACGAGACTACTATACATGGTAAAACTCTGATTATTTCCTTGAATTCTGTATATTTCACCTTTAAAGATCAATAGTAGAAATACTTATCCCACAGAAAAGAAGTGTGTATTGTTTGAATGGAAAACACTTTGTCAACCATTTTCTAGAGTTTTCCAATTTATTTGCATGAGTTGAAACTATGGTGTATACTTTCACATTCAGTTTAACATGAACAACATTTAGAGGGGAGGTTGAAAGAAAAATCTTTCAAAACATCAGGCAAAGGAAGTAATCTATTAAGCATTTTCCAGTTCACAAAACAGATTTTCTTTGGCAACAAAGAGGACCATAAATGTTTGAAAGATGGCACAATCTCTTTTTTACATCTCAGTAGTTCATATGCACTTTTCAGATTGAAGTTATCATTTTCAGTAAGTTCCCATACCATTATGTCCTCATATTCTGGAAAAAAAGGTCATGTTTCTTTTCCAGGTCGAAGATGATTTATTTTGGAAGTTGAAGCCTCAAGATATTCTAACCGTTATATTGATTTTTATGAAATCAGAAACTGTAAATTCTGGGAATGGCACCTCTATGTTGTTAATTGTTATCCCAGATATTTATTAAAGGACCATGAGATGTCCATCTAGATTCCCAGAATGAGACATTGCCTTTACCAAATTTAATTTGTGAATTAGCGATTGCAATGTCTTGAATCTCTTTAATTCTTATCCAGGTTTTGGATTTTTTTTTCAGATTATCAGGGATAGTCCACATGATTTCAGTCCATAGTGAATTGCCCTGCTGCAAAATCCACCTTTATTTAATGGAAAGGCTTTCAATCATGGCAAAGTCTTGGAAAAGACGGCATTTCCATGGGGTTATGGAAAGACGGTCTTTAATTAGAATAATAAAAGGTAAAAGGTCTTTGTTGCAATATTAAAGTTATATTGTGCAACGTGTAGTAGTTATAAATTTTATAACCCGGTTCATGCTACCCGAAAATTTTATCTTAATTTCTTCTAATTTACACTTTAAACCTTAGTCTTTCCATGACTTATGGAAAGACCGTCTTTCAATAGATGGACTCATTCTATAATTATCTTGTAAAATTAAAAGTTTTAACAAAATCAAAGAACGAATAAACTAACATACTAAACATATTAAGTAATACATAATAAATACTAATAAATTCGATAGTATAACTAAATATAAGGATGATTATGAAAGTAATCAATAAATTATGTTTGTTATAAATTTAAACAATATCTAAAATGATAACTTCAAAAAAGACAATACGTGATGTTATTTATTGATTAAGGATAATTCTTCTACATGTTAGATCCACCTTCTATCCGAAATTCCACATTTCACGCACACACAATGCTTTCGTTGAAATTTTCTTTCAACATGCCAAATTTCACATGCGTGCACGTGCAAGAAGGGTACTCTTCCCAAAGATATCCAGTGAAACTTGAATTAGTTTTTTTTAAAATTTGCACATAAGACCCAGGTCTGACCTTAACCTAGAGTGACCTTAACCTACATTTTAGGTGAGGTTTCCATCTGACATTCCACATTTCAGGCCCGCATTGTGCTTTAGTTGAAATTTTCATTCAAAAATGCCATTTTTCAAGTGCGTGCACGTTTATGCTGGGTACTCCTCCAAATGATAACCAGTGAAACTTGTGATAGTTATTTTAAAATTTGAAAATAAGACCCAGGTCTGACCTTAATCTAAAGTGAGATGGTAAAATACATGGTTTTGTATAAATTTACTATACTAGCAACTTGAAGAATTGGTTAGTAATATATCAGTGTCATTTTATCCGTTCCCTCTGCATCTTCTCCTTGCTCACTTTCTCGTGTCTGGCCTTTCATTCCTCTTTCTCTCACTTCTTAACTACCATTTGCTAAGTCTTTATTTTAATCTTTTCTAGCTTTGTTATACTGATTTACGATTCATGATCTAGAGAACAGTGTCTGAATTCTATAATTATCTTGTAAATTAAAAGTTTTAACAAAATCATCAAATGAACAAACAAACAAACATACTAAACATATTAAGTAATATATAATTAATACTAATAAAATCAATAGTATAACTTAATATAAGGATGATCATGAAAGTAATCAAAAAATTATGTTTGTTAGAAATTTAAACAATATCTAAAGTGAGAACCACAAAGGAGATAATACGTGACGTGATTTATTGGTTAAAGATTATTCTCCTACATGTTAAATAAATTCAATAGCATAACTAAATTTAGGGATGATTATGAAAGTAATCAATAAATTACGTTTGTTTGAGATTCAAACAATATCTAAAGTGATAACATCAAAAAAGACATTACGTGACGTGATTTATTGGTTAAAGATAATTCTCCTACATGTTAGATCCACTTTCCATCCGACATTCCACATTTCACGCACGCATAGTGCTTTAGTTGAAATTTTCATTCAACATGCCATAATTCACGTGCGTGAACGTGTGACCGGGTACTCCTCCCAAAGATAACAAATGTAACTTGTATTAGTATCTTGAAATTTGCAAGTAGGATCCAGGTCTGACCTTATCCTATAGTGAGATGGTAAAATACAAGTTTTTGTATAAATTTATTATACTAGCAATTTGAAAAACTGGTTAGTAATATATCAGGGTTATTTCATCCGTTCCCTCTGCATCTCCTCCTTGCCATTTTATCTTGCCTAGCCTTTCATTTCTCTTTATCTCATTTCTTGACTATGATTTGGTAAGTCTTTATTTTTGATATGTTTAAGTGGAATCTTTTCTTGCTTTGTTCTACAGATTTAAGATTCGAGATTTGGAGAACAAGGAATAAATTCTACAATTATCTTGTAAAATTAAAAGTTCTAAGAAAATCATCGAAAAAACAAACATACCAAACATATTAAGAAATATATAATTAAGACTAATAAATTTAATAGTATAACTAAATATAGGGATGATTATGAAAGTAATCAATAAATTATGTTTGTTAGAAATTTAAATAATATCTAAAGTGAAAACATAAAAAAGACCTTACGTGACGTGATTTATTGGCTAAACATAATTCTCCTACATGTTACATCCACTTTCCATCCGACATTCCACATTTCACACACACACACACACAGTGCTTTAGTTGAAATTTTCATTCAATATGCCATATTTCACGTGCGTGCACGAGCGCACCAGGTACTCCTCCCAAAGATAACCAGTGTAACTTGTATTAATTATTTTAAAATTTGCACATAGGACTCAGGTCTGACCGTAACCTATAGTGAGATGGTAAAATATAAGTTTTTGTATAAATATAATATTATACCAATTTGAAAAACTGGTTAGTAATATATCAGGGTCATTTTATCCATTCCCACTGCACCTCCTCCCTACTCACTTTCTCGTGTCTGGCTTTTCATTTCTCTCTTTCCCTCTCTCTCTGTCTCACTTCCTAACTACCGTTTGGTAAGTCTTTATTTTGGTCACGTTTATGTGGAATCTTTTCTTGCTTTGTTATACTGATTTATTATTCATGATCTGGAAAAAATGACCTGAATTCCATAATTATCCTGTAAAATTTAAAGTTTAAAAAAATATTCGAACGAATAAACGAACATACTAAACATATTAAGTAATATATAATTGAGACTAATAAATTTAATAATTTAACTAAATATAGGGATGACTATAAAAGTGATCAATAAATTATGTTTATTAGAAATTTAAACAAAATCTAAAGAGATAACTTCAAAAAAGACAATACGTGATGTGATTTATTTGTTAAAGGTAATTCTCCTACATGTTAGATCCACTTTCCATCCGAAATTCCACATTTCATGCACGCACAGTGCTTTAGTTGAAATTTTCATTCAACATGCCACATTTCACGTGCGTGCATGTGCGGGCCGAGTACACCTTCCAACATAACTAGCGAAACTTTTATTAGTTATTTTAAAAGTTGCACATAAGACCCAGGTCTGACCATAACCTATATTGAGGTGGTAAAATTCAAGTTTTTGTATAAATTTATTATACTACCAATTTGAAGAATAGGTTAGTAATATTTTAGGGTCATTTTATCCATTCCCTTTACACCTCCCTGCTCATTTTCTCGTGCCTGGCCTTTCATCCCTCTTTCTCTCACTACTACTATTTGGTAAGTCTTTATTTTGTCGCGTTTACGTTGAATCTTTTCTTGCTTTGTTATACTGATTTACGATTCATGATTTGGAGAACAGGGCCTAAATTCTACAATTATCTTGTAAAATTAAAAGTTTTAACAAAATCACCCAATGAATAAATAAACATACGAAACATATTAAGTAATATAATTAAGACTAATAAATTTAATACTATAAATAAATTTAGCGATGATTATGAAGTGATCAATAAATTATGTTTGTTAGAAATTAACACAATATCTAAAAGCTAACTTCAAAAAAGATAATACGTGATGTGATTTATGGGTTAAAGATAATTATCCTACATGTTAGATCCACTTTCCATCCGACATTCCACATTTCACGCACGCACAGTGCTTTAGTTGAAATTTTCATTCAACATACCATATTTCATGTGAGTACATGTGCGTGCCGAGTACACCTTCCTAAGATAACCTGTGAAACTTGTATTAGTTATTTTAAAATTTACACATAAGACCCAGGTTAGACCTTAACCTATATTGAGATGGTAAAATGTAAGTTTTTGTATAAATTTGTTATGCTAGAAATTTGAAGAATTGGTTATTAATATATCTAGGTCATTTTATCAATTCCCTCTGCACCTCCTCCCTGCTCACTTTCTCGTGTCTGGTTTTCATTTCACTTTCTCTCACTTCTTGACTACCATTTGCTAAGTCTTTATTTTTGTCACGTTTACTTGGAATATTTTCTTGCTTTGTTATACTGATTTACGATTTATAATCTAGATAATAGGGTCTGAATTCTATAATTATCTTGTAAAATTTAAAAATTAACAAAATCATCGAACGAATAAACAAACAAACTAAACATATTAAGTAATATATAATTAAGACTAATAAATTCAACAGTATAACTAAATATAAGGATGATTACGAAAGTAATCATTAAATTATATTTGTTAGAAATTTAAACAATATCTAAAGTGAGAACCACAAAAGAGACAATGTGACGTGATTTATTGGTTAAAAATAATTCTCCTACATGTTAAATAAATTCAATAGTATAAATAAATATAGGAATGATTATGAAATTAATCAATAAATTATGTTTGTTAGAGAATCAAACAATTTATAAAGTTATAACATCAAAAAAAGACATTACGTGACGTGATTTACTGGTTAAGGATAATTCTCCAACATGTTAGATACACTTTCCATCCGACATTCCACATTTCATGCACACACACTGCTTTAGTTGAAATTTTCATTCAACATGCCATATTTCACATGCGTGAACGTGCAGGTTGTGTACTCCTGCCAAAGATAAGATGTGTAACTTGTATTAGTTATTTTAAAATTTGCGCATAGGACCCAGGTCCGACCTTAACCTATAGTGAGATGGTAAAGTACAAGTTTTGTATAAATTTATTATGCTAGAAAATTGGTAAAGTAGTTAGTAATATATCAGGGTCATTTTATCCATTCCCTCTACACCTCCTCCTTGTTCACTTTCTCATGTCTGTACTTTTATTTCTCTTTCTCTCACTTCTTGACTGCCATTTGGTAAGTCTTTATTTTCATCACGTTTATGTGGAATCATTTCTTGCTTTTCTATAATGATTTATGATTCATGATCTAAAGAACAAGGCCTAAATTCTATAATTATCTAGTAAAATTAAAAGTTTTAACAAAATATCGAACAAATAAACAAACATACTAAACATACAAAGTAATACATAATTAAGACCAATAAATTTAATACTATAACTAAATATAGGGATGGCTATGAAAGTGATCAATAAATTATGTTTGTTAGAAATTTAAACAATATCTAAAGAGATAACTTCAAAAAAGACAATACATGATGTGATTTATTGGTTAAAGAACATGTTAGATCCACTTTCCATCCGACATTCCACAATTCATGCACGCACAGTGCTCTAGTTGAAATTTTAATTCAACATGCCATATTTTACGTGCGTACATGTGCGGGCCGAGTACTCCTTCCAAAGATAACCAGCGAAACTTGTATTAGTTACTTTAAAATTTGCACATAAGACCAAGGTTTGATAATAACCTATATTGAGATGGTAAAATAAAAGTTTTTGTATAAATTTATTATACTACCAATTTGAAGAACTGGTTACTAACATATCAGGGTCATTTTATCCGTTCCCTCTGCATATCCTCCCTGCTCACTTTCTCATGTTTGCCCTTTCATTCCTCTTTCTCTCACTTCTTGACAACTATTTGGTAAGTTTGTTTTTGTCACTTTTATGTGGAATCTTTTCTTGCTTTGTTATACTGATTTACGATTCATGATTTGGAGAATAGGGGCTGAATTCTATAATTATCTTGTAAAAATAAATTGTTTAACAAAATAATCGAAAGAATAAACAAACATACTAAACATATTAAGTAATATATATATATATAATTAATACTACAACTAAATATAGGGATGCTTATGAAAGTGATCAATAAATTATGTTTGTTAGAAATTTAAACAATAACAAAAGTGATACCTTCAAAAAAGATAATACGTGATGTGATTTGTTGGTTAAAGATAATTCTCCCACATGTCGGATCCACTTTCCATCCGATATTGCACATTTCATGCACGCTTTAGTTGAAATTTTCATTCAACATGCCATATTTCACGTGAGTGCATGTGTGGGCTGAGTAGACCTTCCAAAGATAACCAGTGAAACTTGTATTAGTTATTTTAAAATTTGCACACAAGAATCAGGTTTGACCATAACCTATATTGAGATGGTAAAATACAAGTTTTTGTATAAATTTATTATACTAGCAATTTGAAGAATTGGTTAGTAACATATCAAGGTCATTCTATCTGTTACCTCTGCACCTTCCCCGGCTCCCTTTCTTGTGTCTGGCTTTCATTCCTCTTTCTCTCACTTCTTGACTATCGTTTGGTAAGTGTTTATTTTTATCAAGTTCATGTGGAATCTTTTCTTGCTTTGTTATACTGATTTGCGATTCATGATCTGGAGAATATGGTTTCAATTCTATAATTATCTTGTAAAATTAAAAGTTATAACAAAATCATCGAACCAATAAACAAACATGCTAAACATATTAAGTAATAAATAATTAAGACTAATAAATTTAATACTATAACAAAATATAGGGATGATTATTAAATTGATCAATAAATTATGTTTGTTTATAATAATTTAAACAATATCTAAAGTGATAACTTTAAAAAAGACAATACGTGACGTGATTTATTGGTTAAAGATAATTCTCCTACATGTTAGATCCACTTTCCATCCGACATTCCACATTTCATGCACGTACAGTGCTTTAGTTGGAATTTTCTTTCAACATGCCATATTTCACGTGCGTGAATGTTTGGGGCGAGTACTTCTTCCAAAGATAACTAGCGAAACTTGTATTAGTTAATTTTAAATTTGCACATAAGACCCAGGTCTGACCATAACCTATATTGAGATGGTAAAATACAAGTTTTTGTATAAATTTATTATACTACAAATTTGTAGATCTGGTTAGAAATATATTAGCGTCATTTTATCCGTTCCCTCTGCACCTCCTCTTGCTCACTTTCTCGTATCTGGCCTTTCATTCCTCCTTTTCGCACTTCTTCACAACTATTTGGTAAGTCTTTTATATTTGTCACGTTTACGTGGACTCTTTTCTTGCTTTGTTATGCCGATTTACGATTCATGATTTGGAGAACATGGCTTGAATTCTATAATTATCTTGTAAAATTAAAAGTTTTAACAAAATCATCGAACGAATAAACAAACATACAAAACATATTGAGTAATATATAACCAAGACTAATAAATTTAATACTATAACTAAATATGGGAATGATTATGAAAGTGATAAATAAATTATGTTTGTTAGAAATTTAAACAATATCTAAAGTGATAACTTCAAAAAAGACAGTACGTGATGTGATTTATAGGTTAATGATAATTCTCCTACATGTTAGATCCACTTTCCATCCGACATTCCACATTTCACCCATGCACGCACAGTGTTTTAGTTGAAATTTTCATTCACCATGCCATATTTCACGTGCGTGCATGTGCATGCTGAATACAACTTTTGTAGATAACCAGTGAAACTTGTATTAGTTATTTATAAAATTTTCACCTAAGACCCAGGTCTGACCATAATCATATTGAGATGCTAAAATACAAATTTTTGTATAAATTTATTATACTACCAATTTGAAGAATTGGTTAGTAATATATCAAGGTCATTTTATCTGTTCCCTCTGCACCTCCTCCCTGCTCATTTTCTTGTGTCTGGCCTTTCATTCCTCTTTCTCTCCTCTTTCTCTTACTTCATGACTACCATTTAGTAAGTTTTTATTTTTGTCACGTTTACGTGGAATCTTTTCTTGCTTTGTTATACTGATTTACGATTCATGATCTAGAGAACATGGTCTGAATTCTATAATTATCTTATCAAATTAAAAGTTTAAACAAAATCATCGAACGAATAAACAAACATATTAAGTAATATATAATTTAGACTAATAAATTTAATACTATAACTAAACATGGGGATGATTATGAAAGCGATCAATAAATTATATTTGTTAGAAATTTAAACAATATCTGAAGTGATAACTTCAAAAAAGACTTTACGTGACGTGATTTAATGCTTAAAGATAATTCTCGTACTTGTTAGATCAGCTTTCTATTCGGCATTCCTCATTTCATGCACACACAGTGCTTTAGTTGAAATTTTCATTCAACATGCCATATTTCACGTGCGTACACATGCGGGCTGGGTACTCCTCCTAAAGATAACCAGTAAAACTTGTATTAGTTATTTCAAAATTTGCACATAAAACCCAGGTTTGACCTTAACCTATAGTGAGACAGTAAAATACAAGGTTTGATACAATTTTAATATACTAACAATTTTAAGAACTGGTTAGTAATATAACAAGATCATTTTATCCGTTTCCTTTGCACGTCCTCCCTGCTCCCTTTCTTGTGTCTGGTCTTTCATTCCTCTTTCTCTCACTTCTTGACTACTATTTGGTAAATCTTCATTTTTGTCACGTTTACGTGGAATCGTTTCTTACTTTGTTACACTGATTCATGATCTAGAGAACAAGGCTTGAATTATATAATTATATTGTAAAATTAAAAGTTTTAACAAAATCATTGAACGAATAAACAAACATACTAAACATATTAAATAATATATAATTAAGACTAATAAATTTAATACTATAACTAAATATAGGGATAAATATGAAAGTGATCAATAAATTATGTTTTTTTAGAAATTTAAACAATATCTAAAGTGATAACTTCAAAAAAGACTATACGTGATGTGATTTGTTGGTTAAAGATAGTTCTCCTACATGTCGGATCCACTTTCCTTCTGGCATTCCACATTTCACGCACGCACAGTGCTTTAGTTGAAATTTTTATTCAACATGTCGTATTTCACGTGCGTGCATTTGAGGGCCGAGTACACCTTCCAAAGACAACCAGTGAAACTTGTATTAGTTATTTTAAAAATTGCACATAAGATCCAGGTCTGACCATAACCAATATGGAGATTGTTAAATATATCAGGGTCATTTTATCAGTTCCATTTGCACCTCTTCTTTGCTCACTTTCACGTGTCTGGCCTTTCATTCCTCTTTCTCTCACTTCATGACTTCCGTTTGGTAAGTCTTTATTTTTGTCACGTTTACGTGGAATATTTTCTTGCTTTGTTATACTGATTTACGATTCATGATGTAGAGAACAAGGCTTGAATTCTATAATTATCGAGTAAAATAATTTTTTAAAACAAAATCATCAAACGAATAGACAAACATACTAAATATTTAATACTATAACTAAATATAACTAAATATGGGGATGATTATGAAAGTGATCAATACATTATGTTTGTTAGAAATTTAAACAATATCTAAAGTGATAACTTCAAAAAAGACAATACGTGATGTGATTTATAGGTTAAAGATAAATCTCCTACATGTTAGATCATCTTTCCATTCGGCATTCCGCATTTCATGCACGCACAATGCTTTAGTTGAAATTTTCATTCAACGTGCCATATTTCACGTGCGTACACGTGCGGGCCGGAAACTTCTCTCAATGATAACCAGTGAAACTTGTGTTAATTATTTTAAAATTTGCACATAAGACCCAGGTCTGACCTTAACCTAAAGTGAGATGGTAAAATACAAGTTTTGGCATAAATTTAATATACTGCAATTTTAAGATCTGGTTGGTAATATATGAGGGTCATTTTATCCGTTTCCTTTGCATGTCCTCCCTGCCACTTTATCTTGTCTGGCCTTCATTCTTTTTTTCTCTCACTTCTAGACTGAAATTTGGTAAGTCTTTATTTTTGTCAAGTTTACGTGGAATCTTTTCTTGGTTTGTTATACTGATTTATGATTCATGATCTGGAGAATAGGGCATGAATTCTATAATTATCTTTTAAAATTAAATGTTTTAACAAAATCATCGAACGAAAAAACAAACATACTAAACATATTAAGTAATATATAATTAAGACTAATAAATTTAATAGTATAACTAAATATGGGGATGATTATGAAAGTAATCAATAAATATGTTTGTTAGAAATTTAAACAATATCTAAAGTGATAACATCCAAAAAGACAATACGTGACGTGATTTATTGATTAAAGATAAATCTCCTACATGTTAGATACACTTTCCATCCAGAATTCCACATTTCACGCACGCACAGTGCTTTAGTTGAAATTTTCATTCAACATGCCATATTTCACGTGCATGCACGTGCGGGCTGGACACTCCTCCCAAAGATAACTAGTGTAACTTGTATTAGTTATTATAAAATTTGCACATAAGATCCAAGTCTTACCTTAACCTTTAGTGAGATGGTAAAATACAAGTTTTTTTTGTACAAATTTCATATGCAAGAAATTTGAATAACTGATTAGTAATATATCAGGGTCATTATATATGTTACCTTTGCACCTCCTTCCCGCTCACTTTCTCATGTCCGGACTTTCATTTCTCTTTCTCTCACTTCTTAACAACCATTTGGTAAGTCTTTATTTTTGTCATGTTAAAGTGGAATGTTTTCTTGCTTTATTATACAGATTTAACATTCAGGATCGAGAGAATAGAGCCTGAATTCTATAATTATCTTGCAAAAATAAAAGTTTTAACAAAATCATCGAACAAATAAACAAACATACTAAGAAAATTAAATAACATATAATTAAGACTAATAAATTTAATACAATAATTAAATATAGGGATGATTATGAAAGTAATCAATAAATTATGTTTGTTAGAAATTTAAACAATATCTATAGTGATAACTTCAAAAAAGACAATATGTGATGTGATTTATTTGTTAAAGATAATTCTCCTACGTGTTAAATCAGTTTTCCATCTGGAATTCCACATTTCACGGAGGCACAGTGCTTTAGCTGAAATTTTCATCAACATGCCATATTTCACGTGCGCGCACGTGCGCGCTGGGTACTCCTCCCGATGATAACCAGTGAAACTTGTATTAATTACTTTAAAATTTACACATGAGACCCAGGTCTGACCTTAACATATAGTGAGATGGTAAATTACAAGTTTTTGTATAAATTTAATATACTAGCAATTTAAAGAATTGGTTAGTAATATATCAGAGTCATTTGATCTGTTTCCTTTGCACCTCCTCCATGCTCACTTTCTCGTGTTTGGCTTTAATTCCTCTTTCTCTTACTTCTTAACTACCATTTGGTAAGTCATTATTTTTGTCATGTATTCTTGCTTTGTTATAGAGATTTAAGATTCATGATTTTGAGAAAAGGGCCAGAATTCTATAATTATATTGTAAAATTAAAAGTTTTTTAAAAAAAATCATCTAACGAATAAACAAACATACTAAACATATTAAGTAATATATAATTAAGACTAATTAATTTAATAGTATAACTAAATATAGGGATGATTATGAAAGTAATCAATAATTTATGTTTGTTAGAAATTTAAACGATATCTAAAGTGATAGTATCAAAAAAGATCTTACGTGATTTATTGGTTAAAGATAATTCTCCAACATCTTAAATCCACTTTCCATCTGGCATTCCACATTTTACGCACACACAGTGCGTTAGTTGAAATTTTCATTCAACATGCCATATTTCAAATACGTGCACGTACGCCCGGGTACTCATTCCAAAGATAACCTGTGAACTTGTATTAGTTATTTTAAAATTTGCACATAAGGCCCAGGTCTGACCTTAACATTTAGTGACATGGTAAAATACAAGTTTTTGTATAAATTAAATATACTAGCAATTTAAAGAACTGGTTAGTAATATATCTAGGTCATTTTATCCGTTCCCTCTGCACATCCTCCATGCTCACTTTCTCTTGTCTGGCTTTTCATATATCTAAGTTTTTATTTTGACATGTTTACGTGGAATATTTTCTTACTTTGTTATACAAATTTAAGATTCATGTTCAAGAAAACAGGGCCCGAATTCTATAATTATCTTGTAAAATTAAAAGTTTTAACAAAATCATCGAACAAATAAACAAACCTACTAAATATATTAAGTAATATATAATTAAGACTAATAAATTTAATAGTATAACTAAATATAGGGATGATTATTAAAGTAATCAATAAATTTTGTTTGTTGGAAATTTAAACAATATCCAAAGTAATAACTTCAAAAAATGCAATTCGTGACGTGATTTATTGGTTAAAGATAATTCTCCTACATGGTAAATCAGTTTTCCATCTGGCCTCCCTCATTTCACGCGCGCACAGTGCTTTAGTTAAAATTCTCATTTAAAATGCCAGATTTCACTTGCGTGCACGTGCGGGCCGGGTACTCCTCCCAACTGTAACCAGTGAAACTTGTATTTGTTATTTTAAAATTTACAAATAAGATTCATGTCTGACCTTAACCTATAGTGAGACGGTAAAATTCATGTTTTTGTATAAATTTAATATACTAGAAATTTAAAGAAATGGTTTGCATTATATTAGGGTCATTTTATCCATTCCCTCTGCACCTTCTCTCTGCTCACTTTCTCATGTTTGGCCTTTCATTCCTGTTTCTCCCACTTTTTGACTACCATTTGGTAAATCTTTATTATTTCTTGATTTATTGCTTTGTTATACTGATTTACTATTCATGATCTAAAAAACAGAGCCTATATTCTATAATTATATTGTAAAATTAAAAGTTTTAACAGAATCATCGAACGAATAAACAAACCTACTAAAAATATTAAATAATATATAATTAAGACTAACAAATTTAATAATATAACTAAATATAGGGAAGATTATGAAAGTAATCAATAAATTATGTTTGTCAGAAATTTAAACAATATCTGAATAGATAACTTCAAAATAGACAATATGTGACGTGATTTATTGCTTAAAGAAAATTCTCCTACACCTTAGATCCACTTTCCATCCAGCATTCCATATTTGATGCACGCACAGTGCTTTAGTTGAAATATTCATTCAACATGCCATATTTCCCGTGCGTGCAAGTGTGGGCTGGGTACTCCTTCCAAGGATAACCAGTGAAACTTTTATTAGCTATTTTAAAATTTGCACATAAGAACCAGGTCTGAAGTTAACCTTTAGTGAGATGGTAAAATACAAGTTTTAGTATAAATTTAATGTACTAGCAAGTTGAACAACTGTTTAGTAGTATATCAAGGTTATTTTATTCGCTCCCTCTGCACCTCCTCCCTGCTCACTTTCTCGTGTCTTGCCTTTCATTCCTCTTTCTCTCACTTCTTGACTACCATTTGGTAAGTCCTTATTTTTGTCACATTTACGAGGAAACATTTCTTGTTTTTTATACTGATTTACGATTCATGATTTCGAGAATAGGGCCTGAATTTTATAATTATATTGTAAAATTAAAATTTCTAACAAAATCATCGAACGAATAAAACAACTTAGTAAAAATGTTAAGTAATATATAATAAAGACTAATAAATATATTAGTATAACTAAATATAGGGATGATTATGAAAGTAATCAATAAATTATGTTTGTTAGAAATTTAAACAATATAAAAAGTGATAATTTCAAAAAAGACAACATGTAGAGTGATTTGTTGCTTATAGAAAATTCTCCTACATGTTAGGTCCGCTTTCCATCCGACATTCCACATTTCACGCATGCACAACGCTTTAGTTGAAATTTTCTTTCAACATGCCGTATTTCACATGTGTGCACGTGCGGGCCGGGTAATCCTCCTAAAGATAACCAGTGAAACTTATATTAGTTATTTTAAAAGTTGGACATAAGACCTAGATTGACCTTAACCTATATTGAGAGGGTAAAATACACGTTTTGCATAAATTTAATATACTAGCAATTTGAAGAACTGGTTAGTAATATATCAGGGTTATTTTATCCGTTCTCTCTGCACCTCCTCCCGGCTCACTTTCTCATGTCTGGCCTTTCATTCCTCTTTCTCTCACTTCTTAACTACCATTTGGTAAGTCTTTATTTTTGTCACATTTACATGGAATCTTTTCTTCCTTTGTTATACTTATTTACAATTCATGATCTGGAGCACAGGGCCTAAATTCTATAATTATCTTGTAAAATCAAAAGTTTCAACAAAATCATGGAAAGAATAAACAAACATACCAAACATATTAAGTACTATATAATTAAGACTAATAAATTTTATAGTATAACTAAATATAGGGATGATTATGAAGTAATCAATACATTATGTTTGTTAGAAATTTAAAAAATATCTAAAGTGATAAATTTTAAAAAGACAATACATGACGTGTCTTATTGCTTAAAGTAAATTCTCCTACATGTTGGATCCACTTTCAATCCGGAATTCCACATTTCAAGCACGCACATGACTTTAGTTGAAATTTTAATTCAACATGCCATATTATATGTGCATGCACGTGCAGGTCGGATACTCCTCCAAAGATAACTAGTGAAACTTTTATCTATTATTTTATAACTTGCAAATAAAACCCAAGTTGACCTTAATTTATAGTAAGACGGTAAAATACAAGTTTTTGTATAAATTTAATATACTAGCATTTTATCCGTTCTCTCTACACCTCCTCCCTCCTCCCTGCTCACTTTCTCATGTCTGGATTTTCATTCCCCTTCTCTCACTTCTTGACTACCATTTGGTAAGTCTTTAATTTTGTCACGTTTACGTGGAATCTTTTCTTGCTTTGTTATACTGATTTACGATTCATGATCTCGAGAACTGGGCCTGAATTATATAATTATCTTGTCAAATTAAAAGTTTAAACAAAATCATCGAACGAATAAAAAAACATACTAAAAACATTAAGTAATATATAATTAAAACTAATAAATTAAATAGAATAACTAAATATAGGGATGATTATTAAAGTAATCAATAAATTATGGTTGTTAGAAAGTGAAACAATATCTTAAGTGATAACTTCAAAAGAGACAATACGTGACATGATTTATTGGTTAAAGATAATTCTCCTTCATGTTAGATCCACTTTCCATCCTGCATTCCACATTTTACGCACACACAGTGCTTTCATTGAAATTTTCATTCAACATGCAATATTTCACGTGCGTGCACGTGCAGGCCGGGTATTCCTCCCAAAGTTAACCAGTGAAACTTGCATCGGTTATTTTATAACTAGCACATAAGACCTAGGTTGACCTTAACCTATTGTGAGCCGGTAAAATACAAGTTTTTGTATAAATTTAATATACTAGTAATTTGAAGAACATGTTAGTAATATATCAGGGTCATTTTATCTGTTCTCTGAGCACCCTCTCCCTGCTCGCTTTCTCGTGTTTGACTATTCTTTCCTCTTTCTCTCACTACTTGACTACCATTTGGTAAGTCTTTTCTTTTTGTCATGTTTACGTGAAATTTTTTCTTGCTTTGTTATACTGATTTATGATTTATGATCTGGATAACTGGGCCAAAATTCTATAATTATCTTGCAAAATCAAAAGTTTTAACAAAATCATCGAACGAATAAATAAACATACTAAACCTATTTAGTAATATATAATTAAGACTAATAAATTTAATAGTATAACTAAATATAGGGATGATTATGAAAGTAATCAATAACTTATATTTGTTAGAAATATAAACAATATCTAAAGTGATAACTTCTAAAAAGACAATACATGACGTGATTTATTGTTTAAAGAAAATTCTCCTACATGTTAGATCCACTTTCCATCCGGCATTCCACAATTCACTCACACACAGTGCTTTAGTTTAAATTTTCATTCAACATGCCATGTTTCACGTGCATGCATGTGCGGGCCAGGTACTCCTCCCAAAGATAACCAGTGAAACTTGCATAAGTTATTATATAAGTTGGACCTAAAACCCAGGTTGACCTTAACCTATAGTGAGAGGATAAAATACATGTTTTTGTATAAATTTAATATACTAGCAATTTCAAGTACTCGTTAGAAATATATCAGGCTCATTTTATCCGTTCTCTCTACACCTCCTCCCTGCTCACTTTCTCATGTCTGGCCTTTCATTCCTCTTTCTCTCACTTCTTGACTACCATTTGGTAAATCTTTATTTTTGTCATGTTTATGTGGAATATTTTCTTCCTTTGTTATGCTTATTTACAATTCATGATCTGGAGAATAGTGCCTGGATTCTACAATTATCTTGTAAAATTTAAAATTTTAACAAAATTACCGAACAAATAAACAGACATACTAAACATATTAAGTAATATATAATTAAGACTAATAAATTTTATAGTATAACTAAATATAGGGATGATTATGAAAGTAATCAATAAATTATTTTTGTTAGAAATTTAAACAATATCTAAAGTGATAACTTCTAAAAAGACACCGCATGACGTGATTTATAGCTTAAAGAAAATTATCCTACATGTTAGATCTACTTTCTATCCGGCATTCCACATTTCAAGCACACACTGTGATTTAGTTGAATTTTCATTCCATATGCCATATTTGACGTGCGGGCATGTGTGGGCCGGGTACTCCTCCCAAAGATAACCAGTGAAACTTGTATTAGTTATATTATAACTTGCGCATAAGACCAAGATTGATCTTAACCTATAGTGAGATGGTAAAATATAAGTTTTTCTATAAATTTCATATACTAGCAATTTGAAGAACTGGTTAGAAATATATCAAGGTCATTTTATCCGTTCTCATCACCTCCTCCCTGCACACTTTCTCGTGTCTGACCTTTCATTTATTTTTCTCTCACTTCTTGGCTACCATTTGGTAAGTCTTTATTTTTGTCATGTTTACGTGGAATCTTTTCTTGCTTTGTTATACTTATTTACGATTCATGATCTGGAGCACGGGGCCTGAATTCTATAATTATCTTGTAAAATTAAAAGTTATAACAAAATCAAGGAAAGAATAAACAAACATACTAAACACATTAAGTAATATATAATTAAGACTAATAAATTTAATACTATAACTAAATATTGGGATGATTATGAAAGTGATCAATAAATTGTGTTTGTTAGCAATTTAAACAATATCTAAAGTGATAACTTCTAAAAAGATACTGCGTGACGTGATTTATTGCTAAAAGAAAATTCTCCTGCAAGTTAGATCCACTTTCCATCCAGCATTTCACATTTCACGCATGCACAGTGCTTTAGTTGAAATTTTCATTCAACATGCCATATTTCACGTGCGTGCGCGTGCGGTCCGGTTACTCTTCCAACGATAACCGTTGAAATTTGCATCAGTTATTTTATAACTTGCACATAAGACCCAGGTTGACCTTAGCCTATAGTGAGACGGTAAAATACA
>JAULKM010139136.1:0-18485 GCA_032355605.1 Rubia tinctorum
TTGTATGGTGTACTTTGTACTATATCTCTGATTAGTGGATTTATTCTGAATTGGGTCAGGCCCCGCAGACGTAGGTGGATTTCACCGTGCGTAACCAAGTTGTGTGTCTCACATTTTATTTACTTTACATAATTGGTTAAGTTAAACTATATTGGAACATATGATTACTAGTTAATCTAAAATGGTAAAATCATTTTTTCCACTCATTAATCTAATCCCTTGGTTCTATTGACAGAGAATAGGATGCAACTGCAATAATATTCCTTGCATATTTTCATCATCAATAATGCCATGCAGAAATAAATAATCACAGTTAGTAAAATTAAAATGCAAAGACACATTATTGCATTTGGTGGAACTGCAGCCTGCATGTATTATCAGTAAAATTGACTTATTTTAAAAGTAAAATGAGGTAAAATTCTTCTTTTCCTTTGTAATGGGATTGGTTTAGTATTAAGCCACACTCTCTGTATCTGAGAGGTCCAAGGTTCAAAACACACCCCATAAAAAATTGTGAATATTAGAGCAATTCCTTGATTGTGATTACCCAAAGTCATGGGACCGTGTCGGTGGTATCCGTTGTGGTTCCCAACCTGTAAGTGGTCGATGATGGTGAGATCGTGGTGGTTCTGACTTCGGTGACAGCGGTTCGTTGGTGGTGCAGCGTTTATGTGTTCTTAGGAAATGGATGGAGTTTCATGCTCCACTGAGTTTCAACAGATTCGATGCTGGTGTCTCCTAGTTAGGTCATATATTAGGATGTTAATATGTAATTTGGTTGTTTGTATGTAACATTTCAAAAATAAATTAATTTCTTCTTGTCCTCATTTTAATTCGTTTCAGTTACTATTTTTACATGCTTTATTACATCAAGACTTAGTACTTATAAATAAAGTAACTTATAAACTGCACCTAACACATGCCCTAATTTCTGAAACTTATCCGAACTGATCAGATTTGAACTCAATTAATTATGAACTGAGCTGGACTAAAATAAATGTGTGTTAAAATAGTAATACATGACTGAGCTAAGTTAAACTGCACCAAAATGAACTGAGTTGAGATGACCTAAAATAAAATGATAATCTCCGGAAAACATGGCCACGGTCTACTAATAGAAATGATAGATGAGGAGGAGAGAATTAGAGTGCATATGGGATTGAACCATTGTCTGTGGTGCACATGTTTAGTTTAAGTAACTAATGGTGATCATGATCATCAGAATGAATTAAGCTGATCAAACAATAATAATTAATGACCGATCAATATACTCAAGTTTGACTATATTCTTGTAATTAACGGCTTTCTCAACTGAAATTAATTAATTGTAATCATGATTAAGTTTCTTACCAAATTTTTGGTGAAAGGCGGCCAGTTCCACGTGGTCTCATGTGTTTTCCACATCCCTCGCTTCGTGGTCAAAATACACATCACTTCGAGGTCAACATTTTATACTTCAAACGGGATGTCATTAATAGAGTTGATTTTTAGTCTTGGATAAGCAATTAGAATCTCAATGGAGTTAATTTTATCCTTCAAACGTATAATTTTTCCCAAAAGATATATCATTTTAAAATTATTATCTTCACTAATATTATGTCAAATTCAAAAGAACATAAGTAAAAAAATGAAATCGTTTATAATGATCAATTATTTTTCGACAAAATACAACTGAAAACTAGTTAAAAAAGGTTTAGTCTGGATAAGTAAAATCTTTTATGAAATAATTATCATTTTTTTATAATTATTCTGCCGCATTTCAATTTGCACACTTTAACTTTCTGCAGTTGATTCAAAAAATATTTGATCATAATATGTTTCATTAAGTATAATTAAAACTTGTAAAAAAATCAATAACTTGAAATTATATGTTATAGCACATCTGACAAGGTAACACTCGATAGTAACAGAGATATAATTGATTTAGCACAGGATAATAAAAAAATACCCTTTCTGATTGGTTTTTTATATATACATATCTTGTTACATATTTGTTTAGGTTTTGTATACCCTTTGTACTTACTATATATATGAATTCACAATTATTTGTGGGTTTACATTCTATCATGGTATTAGTTAGGTTTCTCAAAATATTCTTGGGCAAAATATTCTTGGCTCTTAACCAATTTTTTTCGAAATTTTGTAAAATATTTGATTATGGCTGGAAAATTTTGATTATCAAATATCTTCGGTCACCGCCCTTCTGCCGCTCTCTCCGTATCGTCGTTTTCTCCCAGTCACCGGTGATATCTGATTGGAATTTGGATGCTGCCGCTTGCACGCCCCGTCCACGCGTCATCGCTTTATCGATCACGCGCATCCCGCGTGACCCTCACGCACCTCTGATCCTCACGGTGCTCCTATTCCCCGTCTGTTGCTGCTGCTCCTGTCTTTTTCCATGCACAAAAGTTAGATCAGTCTACTGCCAATCACAAGTTTGCTGTGTAGTTGGTGGAATTTGATTTTTCTTCTGTGTTCAGATCTATTCCTGCTCGTTCCTGATGACATCTATGTCGTTTCCTGCGTTGATTAGATGCATCACCATTAAGCTTGATGGTTCCAACTACTCTCACTGGCGTACTCAGGTTACTTTTGGTTTACGTACTATTAAATTAATTGGCTTTGTTAATGAATCAACGTGCCCATATCATCCCACAAATTCAGCATCTAAGGGATCCTCCGATCAGAATTCCGAAGGTGCTGATGCTTACGATGCTTGGATTCAATCAGATCAGCTAGTTCAGGCGTCCCTTACTCCATCTGCGATCACTGTTGTTCAAGTATAGAATGCGTTGGCCACTAAATACCAGAAGAGTTCTCGTACTCATCGTCTTTATCTCTATGATCGTTTACGATATTCGTTAGGATGATCAATCTGTTCAGGATTATTACTCTCGGTTTAAGGATATTCTTGATGAATTGCGTGTTATGGGTCACATTTTTTGCGACGATGACATTGTTATATTATTTTTCGTGGCTTAAATGACAAGTTTTCTTAATTTTAATCAGGTCAGATGATCAAAAATCCTATTGTGGTTGATGCTAAAGCTTTGGAGTATTCTTTAAAAGCTCGATCTTCTTCTACTTCCAGACCAGTACCTTTTACCTTTTTCGCATCTCCACAGGCGTTCGGAAAACCCATCATGGTAGAGGAGTTCGTGGCTACGGGCGTGACAGAAGAGCGCCGGCCGAGCTCCAGCTCCAGGTAGCGGTGATCCTTACTGGCAGAGTGGCGGTGGAGGTGGAACTTATGAGTGCCAATGGTTTCATCATCCCTATCATCTTGATAAATACTGCTACAAGCTCTCTCACGTATCTCGCGATGACATTGCCACTTCCGAAGATAAAGCTCAGCCACAACAATTTCAGCAATATAATGCTACTTCTGATTGGTATATGGTTCTGAAGCTACCAATCACATGACTGCATCTGCATCCAACCTGGATAGCGTTGCTCCTTATAACGGTAATCGTCGTGTTTATTTTGGAAATGGTTCTCCTTTGAATATTTCCCACACTAGCAATTTTCGGATTTCAGATTCTCTTACTTTATATGATGTCTTGGTTGTTCAGTATTTTACCAATAATTTATTACCTATCGCCAAGTTAACCCGAGATCTAAATGTTGTTTGATTTAATGAAAATTGTGTCACTATCCAGAACAAGGTTACCAAGGAGCTCATGGGCCGATGACACACTGAGGGAGGTCTCTACGTTTTAGATTATGGTGCTGCTGCTTTAGTTTCTTTTGTTAATTCAAATAAACCCAAATCCTCATTTGAGCTATGACATAGTCGTTTAGGACATGTTCATTTTTTGTTATTTCATCTTTAAGTAGAATTGGTAGTTTGTCCGTTACTAGTTTGCTACCTAAGCCTCATTTGTGTTCCTCTTGTGAGATGGTTAAAGGCAAGTTTCTATCTTTTAATGATAATTTAAAATGCGCAACACACGTACTTGATTTAATCTATTGTGACCTTTAGGGACCCTCACATGTTGTATCTCATGCTGGGTACCTTTACTGTGTCATTTTTTATGATGATTTTTCTTGGTTTACTTGGTTATATCATATACTACGAAAGTATGATTTTGTAGAGCCTTATATGCAACTTGAAGCTCTTGTAGAGAATCAGTTTTCTACCACCATTAAATTATTTCATATTGATGGTGGAACCGAGTTTCTGAATCATCGAATGCAATCTCATTTTGCATCAAACGACATTCATAACCAGTTCTACTGTCCTTACACTCCAGAGCAAAATGGTCGCGCAGAGAGGAAACATCGTTATATTACTGAGACAGGTCTATTGATGTTCTTTCATTCCATCCTTCATTATTATTTTATGTATGATGCATTTTCGAAAGAAGTGTACATCATTAACAGACATCCTATTTCGGTTTTATCTGGTCAGTCTCCACTCTCTGCTATATTTGGTACTACTCACGACTACTCCAATTTTCATCCATTTTGTTGTCGAGTTTTTCCATATTTTAGGCCTTATTCTAAGCATAAATTAGCATCTCGGAGTTTTTCCTATATATTTTTGGGTTACAGTTCACAGTACACGAGTTATATCTATTTTGATCCTCTTGCAAAGAAGGAGTACATCACTCATCATGCTCAGTTTGATGAGATGTTTTTCCAGCTTCCCGGACTGGTATTGTCACTAACCTTTTTCACTGGATGTTTTCGCATTATTGGAACCTTCGTCATTACGTTCGGAGGTGTTTGAGCTATCTTCTTCAGCCGAATTGCCCATTATTTTGATTATTTTGATTTACAAACTGTACCGGGAGCTCAAGGTTTTTCTGAAAATTGTGTTTGTTTGTCTCATGGTGACACCAACTCACGCCACCAGCCGATCAGCAGCACGCGCCGGACTCTTCGCCAGTACATGGTGCGCACGCACTGCCAGCGGTAGCTCCGGCGGCTCCCACGGTGATTCCTTCATCCTCTGCTCAGCATATGCCATCCTCACATCATACTTCTCAAGATCAACCATCACTATCATCCACCTCGGGTTCCTTGATCGCCTCAGGTTCTGTGCCATCTCCAGCGTTGGGTCCCTTTTTTTGTCATATGATGGCTACTCGATCTCCCACTGGCTCTCTCTGGTACAAGATTTTTCTAACTATGATATTTCTGGCTTACTGAGTGCTTTATTTTCTAAAATCGAGCCTCACAGTCATTACTTGGCTGATAAGGATCCTGAATGGGTTACTGCCATGGATTCATCAATAGATGTTTTTTGCACTCAGCAGACGTGAGATTTAGTTCCTCATCAATCCAATAAAAATGTTGTTTTTTCAAAATGGGTTTATAGTTTAAAGTATAAGGCTGATGGCTCTTTTGACATGCATAAAGCAAGGTTAGTTGCTTAGGTTTTTTTTTGCAATTACTTGATTTTGATTAAGATCATACATTCAGTCCTTTGGTGGAGGCATCTACTTTTCGTACTACTTTGTCTCTTGTTGTATCTCATAATTGGCCCTTACGATAGTTTGATGTTAAGAATGCATTTTTAAATGGCATGCTTGACTCCCCGATTTATATGGAGCAGCCTGTTGGATACAAAGACCCGATGCTTCTAGATTTTGTTTGTCGTCTATGCAAGCCCATTTATAGTTTGAAACTAGCCCCTTATGCTTGGTTTCAACGTTTCAGTTCTTTTTTTATTGGCCTGTATTTTGTATGCAATTCCTCTGATACATCTTTGTTTGTATTTTTCCAGAGCGCCTATTTGCTCTACTTGTTGGTTTATGTTGATGACATTATTCTTACTGGGAATTATGGTTGTCTCATTCGGAAGTTTATTGATCGAGTTACTCAGGAATTTCAGATTACCGATCTTGTCACTTTGCACTATTTTTGGGGTTTGGAGGTTGTTCGTACTTCCGACAGCTTATTCCTTGGTCAGGCCGGATATGCTAAGGAAATTTATTGCGTGCTTGAATGCAGGATTTAGCGTCAGTTGTCATTCCTTTTGTGGATTTTTCCGCAGCTTTTTAGCTCTTCTGGTAAGCCGTTTGGAAATCCTATACTTTATCGTTCTTTGGTTGGTGCACTTCAGTATTTTTTGATTACACGTTACGATTTGTCTTATGATGTGAACACGGCCAGTCAGTATATGTAGGCTCCTACTGATGACCATATCCAAGCTGTTACTCAAATTTTGCGCTATGTCCGTAGTACTCTCTACTATGATCTTCAAGCACATTGAGTTCTTACATTCCAAGTTTTGCGTTTAAGACTAATCCTACGCTTCGTTTGGGGGGAGGGGGGGGGGGCGTGTGTTAATAGAGATATAATTGATTTAGAATCAAGATAAGAAATGAATACCTTTTTTTTATTGATTTTGTATATATCATGTTGCATATTTATCTAGGCTTTGTAGTTTGTATACTCTTTGTACTCTTAGAATAAGAGGATGAAGTCCTCTTAACTGTTGTGTTGTTCTTATATCTTTATAAGGTACGGGTTCTCTGGCCACTATCAGCATGGAGCTGTAGATTTCAAGAACGTACTAATTCGCTTCCAGGATAAATAAGACTTTCAAAGGTGTTGGATCAAAGGGGTTTGGTCTTTCAATGGAATCCTTATGAGAGTGCCTCAGTGGACACCAGATTTTAAGCCTTATAATGAATCATCTATATTCCCCGTCTAGCTCACCATTAGAAATGTTCCACTGTACTACTACAACGTACCAACCATTGAAGCAATTGGCAACCAAATCGAAAACTATATAAAGATGGACATGACAACGGAAAAACTAACAAGACCATCAACACTGAAAATCTACGTTGAAGTGGATATTCAAGCTCAGCTACTGCCACATATCAGGTTAGGTTCAATATTAGATAATGAGAAGTATGCTATTGAATATGAAAATCTTCCCCCATACTGTACATATTGCAAGAAAATTGGACACCCAATAGAAAAATGCAGGATTAAAAACCATGGTTTAGCTATTAAGCCTACCTTGTCTAAACCTAGCACTTGTCTCAAAATCCCAAACAAGGATCATGACAAATGGATACCTGTAACTGGTAAAATATGCCAAGCCTCAGGTTTCACCATATCACAAAAACAGATGGAAGTTGCTAACCAAGCCACAGGGACTGTTGAGCTCCCACAACCTGGTAACATAGATACAATACATGTTGTTCAACAAACTGGCAATGTAGACCAGATAAAGAAATCTCCAGCCTAATTCCAAGTATAAACCCTGACTCAAAATCAGAGACACATATCAGAATCAAAATATTGACTTGGATACTCAGGTTCATATGATAAAACACACACATGACCAAGACCACTCCAAGGAGTTTGACCAGCCTCAATCTTCAATAGCAAAACCAGTGCAACATGCCATAGAGAACCTATCAGGTATCATTCCAAACTCCCCTATTTCAGAAAATGAGAATAAAGCTTAGTTCTCTTGCAGGTCTAGCCCACAAAACAAAAACATATTTTTACTGCTGAGGACTGAGGATGAATTGGACGCAGGTATAACTATGAAACAAGTTCTAGAGTGCTACAACTGGAAAACGTAAGTGAGCCTAAACTTAAAAGCACAAACCTAGAACCAGTCATCACCAGGAAGAGAACTCTGTTCAATAAAATTAAAAAAGATGATTCTAAGATCTACCTCAAAAAAAATCCATCCAGTTATCATGATAGATTAGACCATTTCCCATAAAATGCTAGTTTGGAGTTTAAGAGGATTAGAGAGTTCCATGGAGAGACTTGAGAAACTGATCAAGATTCATAATATTAAGATTTTATGCATATTGGAGCCAAAACATAAACATGATCAATGCATATATTATAGAATGAAACTCAATTTTGATAACCACCACAAATATGAAAATAACATCTGGATTATGTGGAAATGTCATTTTAGTATCAACATTCTGGCTGAAACTGAGGAGTACACAAAAACATGCATATCTAATTCATCGTTTTAGTCGAATATGTGTACCTATTTCTTGCATGCATCCACTGATAGAAAAACAAGGAAAGCACTTTGGAATGAACTGTTAACACATTAGGATAATAATAAAATGCTTATAGGTGATTTTAATGCCATGATCTCTATACAGGAATATAAAGGAACTAAATGGCCTAACAGGAACAACATTACATATTTTAATAAATTTGTAAGCAAAAGTCAACTCACATATATCTTTACATTGGGGAACACTTTTACTTGGAAAATGGTAGGAAACCACCAACAATAGATATTTGGTTAGAAAACTTCCCTAATAGCCTGTCCACACACTTGATAGACACACTTCAGATCACTGCCTTTTAGTTCTGATCATAGGCAGCAAAATACCATCAGCCCCAAAACCCTTTAGATTCTTGGTTGTTTGGCTCTCCAGACCAGATCTAAAAAGATTATTAAGGGAAACTGGGAACAAGAAATAAATGAAAAAGAAATGATAGGTTTCTTCCTTAAATTAAAAAGGCTGAAAGTAGAACTAAAAAGATGGAATAAGGAGAGTTTTGGTGACATTAATTCAAATATAACAAATGCAGAAGAATCTCTAAGATTACAAGATATCGCATATGAAATCACAAACTCTCAAGCTGACCTAATTAGCCTCAGCCATAAAAATGCACAACTCCTAAAAGCCTTAACTAAGGAAAAACTTTTTCTGGAAATAGAAGGCTAATCTCAAATGGCTAAAGGAGGGAGATGAAAATACTAAGTATTTACATGCCTCGGTGAAACAAAAAAGGCTAAGGCAAAACATATAAAAAAATAAAAATTCTAATGGTACATGGAGTACTAACCCGAAGGAAATAGAGACCGATTTTTACCAATCCCTTCTAACTCAGAAAATTTAGCCACAGTCAGATCTTTCCCTATCCCACTTTATGAGCCAGATTCCCAAGATACTAACTGTCGAAGACAACCTGAAGCTAACCAAAAAACCCACACTAGAAGAGTTCCAAACCATTGTTTTCTCTCTGAATAACAATGGTTCTCCATAACTTGATGGGTATACATTAGCTTTTTTTTAGGACTAATTGTGACATCATTGCCCCTGACCTAGTTGAAGCTACTATAGACTTCATGAAAGGTAATCCCATCCCTGCTGGCATCTTAAGTACATGGATATGCCTAGTTCCAAAGAAAAAAATCCCTATCTTTTTTTCTACACTAATCTCTCTTTCTAACTTTACTAATAAAGTTTTATCTAAACTGTTAGTCCATAAATTAATTGATTTACATAGATTAAACAGTTAGTCCATCTCTTATATCTCATAATCAGTCAGCTTTCCTAATGTAAGGAAATGTCATACAATGTCATCTATCTCAAAAAGATGACGAGATTTTTAAATAATAAAAAGGGCTCTCCAAATTGCATATTGAAACTAGATTTAGCAAAGGCCTTTGGCAGAGTCAAATGGTCCTTCAGTTCTTAGCAAATTTGGCTTCTCAGACCATTTTATTCATTTAATCATTTCCAATTTATCATCTGCAATGCTTCCCGTCATCATAAATTCCAAGCCTGCAGGTTTCTTTAAAGCAAGCAGAGGAATCAAACAGAGAGACCCAATCTCTCCTCTCCCTTTTAACCTTTTTTTAATCTTTCTCTAGAAGTCTACATTTCTACTTTAGAAACAAAATGATGCATTTTTTGAACTACCTGCTAATGCTATACCTATCTCACATCTCAGTTACACAAATGATAATATTTTATTTTTTAAAGCCACTAAATGCACAATACAAAGACTCAAAGCTTTCCTAGAAATCTTTGGGTTAACAAGTGGACAAAGAAAAATTATGAGAAGAGTGATCATTATGCCAGTATGTATGCAACAACCCAGGATAAGCTTATTAGGAAATCACTTGGAATGAACAAGAGATCTTTTCCATTCGTATACCTTGGCTGCCCTGTTTATACATGAAGAACAAAAGTGATTCACTTTCAGCTCTTGTTAGAAATTTATGATAGAAAATTAAACTCTTGGAAAAACAAATGGCTGAGTAGTGCAGGGAAACTAATGTTAATAAAATCTGTCAAGTTCTCCATTCCACAACATCTTTGATCAGTCATAAACCCACCTAAAATAGTTCTCTCTAGACTTAAGAAGAAATACCTCATTTTTTTGGGGACAGTATGAAACATAGGAGAAAAAAAGGTGTGGAAAAGCTTAAATAACATGTGTTTTCCAACAAACCAAAATGGAATAGGCTTGAGGAACTTTTATCATATAATTACAACCTACTACTCCCAGAAACTATGGTGGAAGTTTCAGCTTGATCAAGCCCCATGGATACAATTTCTTAGGTCAATCTCACCTAACCGAAGAAATTCGCAAACTTGGAAGAGAATAATAGAAGTGAACACAATGGCTGAGGCTAACACAAGAGTTATACATGGAAATGGGGCTGCAAATTTTATACTACCAATTAGACTGGATTTGGACCTATACAAGACCATATGGTTTCAATACCTGAGGCCATACCATTGAACACAACAATCGCTCTCTTCATTCAGCAAAAATCTGCTTATCTCCTTCTCCCACAAAATTTGCCAACTGACATTTCATTTTTCTTGCAGGAAGCACAAATACATCCACACAGGGAAGATAGACTAATTTGGAAACCGACTATTAGTGGAAAATTCACCAACCAAGATCAAATCTCGGGATCTTAAACAAGATATGGTACTCTAAACTCCCCAAAATACATCGTGCCATAATCATACTACTTCCATCTTTTTTTTGTTGGAGCCTCTAGAAGGCAAGAAATAAATACATTTTTTGAAGGTTTTAAACCTCATATCAGTCTCATAATTGAATCCACAAGAAAGGATATCTTTTGGACTCTATATGCTAAACCATGTTTCTCAATGTTAGAGTCCAACACCGATGATTGACAGAGTTATTACTCAATATATAAGATCATGGGTCACCCCTACATAGTACCAATTGGTTTTATGATAGGAGCTCATGATTCTAATAAAGGACACATAATTGGTACCAATTGGTATTATAAAGAATATTCTAAATTATATTATAAAGTATTTCATTAATTGAATTAAATTTATATTTACTATCAAAATAAAAAATTACAATATAATGGTTATTATATTAATAAAAGTATGTAATATATTGATAGTCATAAATACAACCTCCATTCCTTTATATCTAACACTCTTTCTTTGATAGTTACTTTTATATTCGCACACTTTCTACTTTTAAAAGATATTTTATCCACTTATTTTATACACCTAAATTAAATTTGGGATAAAAGTACTATCGCCCTTAAGATTTCAGGGCGGCGATAAATGGACGAGCTGCTGGTTGAACGAACGACAAAAAAATGGATTTGGATTTGTGTTTTTCGATTGTGTGAAAGTGAAATATTTGGTATTTTAAAAAATTCAATTGGATTTCATAATAGTTTAAAAAAATAAATAGAAGAGGACGCATTTGTTAAATGTTTTCTCTAATTTTTTTATTCTACTAATTTCTCACATTAAAAAAATAGAGGGCACATTTATCTCCCAATAGATTTTGGCTTTACTTTTCAATCTATTTACATCTGAATTAACTCCACCCCTCTAAATCAGTATGCGGGGCCAGGGGGGAACTAGTGGGTAGAGGTGCGCCAGTCTCCCCTATGATTCGTCGGACAAGAGAGATGTAAGTGTGTGGGCGAGGAAGTGATTGAAAAACAGCAGATCTGTCCCCTTGAAAATTGTAAAAATTGCAGGTTTTCTTATTATCTTAGCGAAGAAGATGATTTTTTTTTAAAAAAAAACTTACCATCACGACGTCGTTTTGTTTGAGCAATGAATTTATAAAAGCCGGTTTCGCTGTTTATTTGATTTATGCATTGCATTTTGCCTTAAATGTAGGATTGGTTGATGTAGTATTGTACGCACCACTATCCATTTTGTTTTCTCTCTTCTTCTAGTTATCTATTTTTTATACTATCTTAATTGGTTATGTTGGAATAGTGTCATTCAGTAAATGTGCATTTTCCATGATATAGATTAATAATCAATTACTGAGATAATTAATTCAGTTATTTTGAGTGATCAGAATGTTTAGTTGGAAACCGCTTTCGATCAGTTAGCATCAATTATATGGGGCTTACAACTTATTATTACAGAACCTATAGGGTAACACACAAAACATTAATTTAGATAAAAGAGATAACTATTGGGTTTTGAGCCCAGATAGTAATTATATGAAAAATGAGTTTAGAACTCATTAAGTCCAATTGGATTGGGCTTGACTTAGGGTTAGGATTTACTGTCATATTTATTCTGTATAAATAGATACTTTATAAGAATACACATTATGATAGACATTTTTCAACCTGGCCGTTTCAGACGGCAGAAACAGAATAACCCTATAATTCTCATAAAATCAACCTCGTCGTAAAAGAGAAGAAGGAAGACGGTGGTGGCCTTCTTTGCTTGCGAATCAGTTTTAACCTGACAACGACGTAGACGGTTTAATTGTGCTATGTGGATACATATAGAGGGATCGCATGTGAGATTCTCTTCTCTGTGATTGAACGTTTCTCCGCATGCTACAAAGATAATCTAAACCCTTAGATAGATTCAAATTAAAATAATGCATGAGATCTTGAATATGGTTATTGATATTCCACTAAATTAGATTTAATCAATTCGCAATATTGGTATCACAGTATTTTGCATGTTTTAGTTTGATCTAAAATTACGTGGATAGGATTTATATAATTTTGTGTTTAGATTTATATTCATATTTTAGTCAAATTAATTATTGGACAATTTAATTTGATTTAAACAGTTCAGATTTTTTTGTAAAAAAATTACCATTCACCCACCGGTAATTACTGTTCACCGGCGGGTACTGTAGCACCGCCACCAGATCGGCGGCGGCAAGCGACGGCTGCGCTGTGCGCTGGTAAGCCTGCAGTAAACCCTACCTCCATGTTGTTTGGGCCAAAATAATATGCTTGTTTGTTTTAACTTGTCTGGGCCACAATTATAATTTGGCTGAATTTATTGGATGACCATAATTAGCTAGGCTCAAAATTATAATTGGTTGGGTTCAATATTCTGCCCGGTCGGTTCTTACCAGGCCATGTTTGCTGGTTTGGCCTTGGTTGAACCGGGGCAGTTCGGTCCAATTATTATTATTATTATTGAAATAAATTAAAATTTATTTTATAATTAAATAATAATAAATACTGAAGTGGTCTGAGCTTGACTTAGTGGTCAGTTTCTTATTAATTTAATTTTTAAATGGGAGAAATTTTAATTTTAAAAATTAAAATTAAATATGAACAAAGTTTTGCAATTTCAAAATTTGAAATTAAGATGAAAAGAAACTAATTTTTATTAATTATGTTTTTGGATGTACTTAATTATTAAATTATTATTTAAATTATTAATTTAGAATAATTAAATATTAGGTGAAGATAATTGAAGTTAATGATTTTAGAAATTAGTTAAATTAATTATTTTGGTATTGATTGCTTAATATACTTAGTTTATTTAGTAATTTAGAATTATTATATTTGGAAAATAAAATAATTGAGGTTAATAATTTTGGAAATTATTTAACTTATTTATTTAGTATGGTTAATTCCATAATTTATTATGTGATTTTGTTCCAATTTGCTTTTATACGTTATTGAGTCATTCATTTTAAAAATGAATGGAAGCATATATGAATTGTAATTAAGTGCAGGGTTATCAATGACTAGTATGACACAATTAGATAGTTAAATACGGTATGCGTACCGTTTATTAAGTTTTGTAATTATGTATGACATGCGCGCCATTTATTGATATATTGTAAATTTATTTTAAATTTTATTTTTTAAGTTGAAATAAATTGTAAGTTCGAGGAAAAGATTGAAGGATGGGATCCAACCGACAAGATGAAGAGTTTGTCAATATTAGGTGGCATACTAGAATCACTTTAGTTGCATTTACTTTTTGCATTTATTTATTGCTTTATATAATGAATGCATGCGATCGATTTATATGTGTTGAATGATTATAGAACTAGTTCACTAATAATCAAACGAACATAATGAACCTAGATCCCAAAAGAAATAATGAGCAAAATTTTCCTTTACAAAACAAGAACACTCATTAAGCCCTCGATCACTAGTGACGACTTCGCCAAAGCGATACTGCCATTTCTAATCTTGGGACAAATGCAGTTAGACCTAGTGAAAGGGGTTTACATGTTGGTTTTGGTTTGCTCGTTAATATTAGTGAGGGGTCCTCAAATGTCGAGGCAAAGGAGATAGGTAATACATTGGATGTATCCCGTCGACCAAGAGTAGTATTGGATATGATTGACGTGGACGAAAATTCTTGAATTATAAATATATTCTGGTCCGATGCAGGATGCAGAGCTACGTATGAGTATTTTTCCGATGTGGTTACATTTGATACTACTTATCTGACAAATAGTTATGCATGCCATCTGCCCCATTTGTCGGAGAAAATCACCATGGTGAATCTGTTTTACTTGGTTGTGGTTTGGTATCCAGGGAATATTTGGAAACTTTTACTTGGTTGTTCAAGTTTTGGATGTCATGCATGGGAGGACGTGCTCCTCAAGGTATTATTACGTACGAGTGCAGGGCAATGGAAATTGCTATTACACAGGTATTTCTCGACTCCTATCATCGCCTCTGTCTTTTGCATATCATGAAAAAACTTCCTTCCAAATTAAGTTCTTATGAAGACTATAAGGTGATAAAAAAGAAGTTGAAGAATGCAGTTTATAATTCTTTGACAACTGAAGAATTTGATCGAAACTGGAAAAAATTGATTGGGGAATTTAATTTGGAGAAGAATGTTTGGTTGATTTTTGTGTTTGAAACTCATTGTAAGTGGATAATTGCATATGTTAAGGACAAGTTTTGGGTAGGAATGTGTGCAAGTCAAAGAAGTGAGTATTAATACTTTTTTTCGATGATTATGTTCATTCAAAGACTACAATGAAACAATTTGCTGAGCAGTATGAAAATGCTTTGAAAAGTAAGATTGAAAAGGAGAAGACTTTAGATTTTACCTCTTTCAATTCTACAATTCCATTAGTTAGTGGTCATCCAATTGAAAAGCAATTTCAAAATGTCTACACCAACAAGATATTTAAGCGGTTTCAAGATGAAGTCAGGGGATGATATTTTGCAACACTTATTTTGTGAAACAAGAAGGATCAGATATGATATTTGAATTATTGGAAACTATATTGGGCGATTCTGGAACAACTTCTGAAGAATTTGTATTTCGGGTGCTATGATAAATAAGCGGTTTCAAACTGAAATGTTTGTGTCACCTGTTTGAGTTTAAAGGAATTTTATGTTGGTATGTGATGTCTGTTTTTATGAAAAGAAATGTCACAGAAGTTCCCGAGAAGTACATTTTAGAAAGATGGCACAAGGATATCAAGCGTGGATATCAAAGAATAGTGAATATTTATGATGACTTGGGATATGATAAAGAAGAAAGGCGGAGATATAATACTCTCAATCCCTTTTTATATGAAGTGCAAGTACTTGGTTCTAAAAGTGATGATAGTTTCTCCATCTTGGTTGATATATTGGCAGATGCAAAAAAGAGATTGATGAATGTTAATATTGATTCGTCAATGGGTGGTATGAATGTTTCATCTGTACCTCAAGATAAAAACATAATAAATGAGGGATCCCAAGTTGACAGGAAAAAATTGCACTCTCCACAGAAAGTATGCTCACGAGGACCCCTCGGTCGAATGAAATTTCTCGACGCTTTTAACGTGTAATTACATTTTCATCCCACAAAAAGCGCCGGCGATTGCATTTCATTTCCTCTTTAAGATCGATCGCATCTTCCGTTGCAGGTGTGGGGATTGGCTTATTGTGAATTGCACTCTGGATTATTTTTGTTTGGTCCATCACAACCGTTATTTAACAGCTTACCTCTTCCGTTGCAACAACGGGTGTGGGGATTGACTTGTTGTGAATTGCACCCTGAATTATTTTTATTTGTTCCATCACCGCCGTTATTTAACAGCTTACCTCCGCTCTGGATAATATAAGGCATAAACTTCATTTCATCATTAAATTTCACAGGAAATGGTTGAAGTAACCCAAACAACATGCAGGTAAATAAATCCCAAGAAATACAAATTACTTTATGTGCAAGCAAACACATTTTATGTATATCATAGGAATTTAATCACGGAAATAACTTCCTATGAAATAGAAATTACTGCAGGAATTAAATTCCACCATAAACAAAACGACTCCTTAGTATATGTTTCCTATTCCAGCAAAGAATAAGTAATTTCCAATCTTTGAGCTTACTTTTTTATCAATTTAATTAATTAATTAATTAATTATGATAAGTTTTTGTGTAAACCGTACATGTATCCTTTTCCGATAAACAAAGGGAAAAGGTATATTTTTTTTAAAAAAAAAGGAAAAGTACAAACACTGTGATCCGAATGATTAAAAAAGAACAAATCAGAGCCCTCCACATTTGAATCTCAACCGTTAATGAATGAGCAAGTCGGTTTCAAAAATCGCCCCAAATCCAAATCCCAGTCGGATTCTGAAACCGCCTGAAGCACTCCCTTCCACTATAAATACAATCAATTCCCCCTCAATGTCATTCATTCACATCCCACAAAGTTGCAGAATTCCCTTGTTGAACAAGAAGAAGAAGAATGGCTCGTACCAAGCAAACCGCTCGCAAATCCACTGGCGGCAAAGCTCCCAGGAAGCAACTCGCCACCAAGGTATGCTCACTTTCCTCCGGCGATGAATTATCTTCAAGTAATTTGGGGATTTATGGTTTTTCTGATTTGATTACAGGCGGCGAGGAAGTCTGCGCCTACCACCACCGGCGGAGTGAAGAAGCCGCACCGTTACCGTCCCGGAACCGTGGCGCTCCGCGAAATCAGGAAGTACCAGAAGAGCACGGAGCTTCTGATCCGCAAGCTGCCGTTCCAGCGTCTTGTTCGAGAAATCGCCCAGGAGTCGAAGTCGGACTTGAGGTTCCAGAGCCATGCGGTTCTCGCGCTGCAGGAGGCGGCGGAGGCGTATCTCGTGGGGCTGTTTGAGGATACTAACCTGTGCGCGATTCACGCGAAGAGGGTGACGATCATGCCTAAGGATATCCAGCTCGCCAGGCGTATTCGTGGAGAACGTGCTTAGGAGATATCAGAATCAGATGGAGTTTAGGAATTCTTTTCCATAGATGATATACTCTGTAATAGTTAATTTCAGCCTTTTAGTTGTCTAAAACGGCTGTGAAATCGTGGGAAATCTTTAATCTTATGAGATCATTATTATTATTATTACCACTAGATTTTCTGGTTGCACTGTGTGTATCAAGAACCCTGAAGTTGCTGCCTCATTTCAAGTTGATGCCGCCTGCCGGTACTGTCATTGCAAAATTTGTTGGCACTGCAAATGATGTTCCTCGAGATTTTACCAACAAAGGCTGTTGTTTATTAGATACTGACAAAAGCTTTCGCGCTCATTATGTGCGATTGTGCGTGCTTAGAAGCAAACATAAAACTTGTACAAATAGATAGCGTCATCAACCAAGTCGGTCTTCCATTTGTATTATCATACTTACAGTTCAATACCTATGTCGTATCATACAGATACAATAGAAATCCCACTTCATTTCAATAAAATCATACCCAAAACCATTGAAGTTTCGATAAGCATATCTTTTCAAGTCTTTGAAGAATATTGAGTGCAGCCTAGAGCAATGGAAGTGTGAAGGTAATACAAAAAAAGGGATATATGTGCAGACCAATGGAAGGGTGTCTAAATGGTATATTTTGCTCTTTGCCCATTGTAGCACAGAATACAAAATCCCAATCAAGGCTTTATTTATGAACAAAACCAGGCTCCATTTCTTTTTGCTGATTGAGCTCTCTTTTCTCAGTTTTCATTTCCAAGTACTAATGAAGCTCTCCACACTTCATTAACTCCTTTTCAAGCATCACAAGTTTATGTTTCAGAACTTTGGATTCTAACCTTTGTTGGAAAATTTATGTTGATTTCGTCAACTTTTGGGCTCAGTGTGAATTAATTACGGTAATTCTTTCGGATAGAATTTCGTGTGAATTAATTATGGTAAAACCGTGTAAAATTCTTTTGGATAGAATTTCGTTTTCCAGCAACTTCTGATGAGATAATTTCGAATTAAATCAGAATTAATTAGAGATATTGACGTTAACTCTGATTGATAATCATATCAGCTCGTTTCTCAGATTAGGGTTCAGGGTCTCACCTCTATAAATAGGCCGTTTAGGACCCAGAAAATCCTGCACCACTCGAGTTACTATGTCTCTGTCTCTCGAGTCCTTCTCGTCTTTTTCTGTCCCGATTCCCGTCGTCCTTCTGTCGGGCTTGTGATAGTGCTCTCGAGCATAGCGTGAATCCGAGGTAACTCTTACGTGTTTAAGGTGTTGCCTTCGGTGGTTTTATCCTGGGGAACGAT
>JAULKM010139144.1:0-18485 GCA_032355605.1 Rubia tinctorum
CTAGTTTTATTGAATCTTTTCCTTATGTGTTGCGATACAAAAAGGGTAAAGAAAATGTTGTTGCTGATGCTTTGAGTTATAGACATATTTTACTTACATGATTGGAGTGCATTATGTTAGGTTTCTCATTCGTGCGAGAAGTATATGCTACTGATCCTGATAGTTTTGGCATGATAGTTTTTTGTTTATAAATAATAGGTTATGTGTTCCTCATTGTTCTATGCGTGAATTACTTGTTAGAAAGCTCAATCAGGTAGTTTAATGGGACCTTTTAGTGCATTAAAACTTATAATTTGTTGAGGGAGCACTTCTTCTAGCAAAAAAGGCACTTTTTGTTGATAGGATTTGCAGTAATTGTATTGATTACTTGAAGGCGAAGTTAAAGACTAAGCCTCGCGGTTTATATACTCCTTTACCTATTCGGACACATCCTTGGGTTGATATTTCTATGGATGTTGTTCTCGGATTACCACGATCCCAATCAAGTAATGATTATATATTTGTGGCTGTTGATCGATTTTCAAATATGGCACATTTTATTCCTTGTAGGAAGACAGATGACGTAAAAAATGTCGCAGATTTATTTTTTTAAAGAAGTTGTCCGACTACATGGAATCCTTGCGTCTATAGTATAGGACAAGGATGGCAATTTTTTTACTTTTGGAATACCTTGTGGCGTAAGTTAGGGATTAAATTGTTGTTTTCAACGGCAATTCATCTGCAAACTAATGGACAGACAGAGGTCACCAATTGCACATTAGAGGCTCTTCTGCGTGTCCTAGTTCAGAAAAAATTGAAGAATTGGAAAGCATGCATCCTGATTGCAGATTTTCTTATAATCGCACCGTTCATGCTATTACTTTTTACCCCCCCATTTGAGATAGTTTATGGATTTTTACCAAATACACCTCTTGATATAATTCCTTTGAATTTTAAACAGGTGAGAAATTTGGATGGAGAAAAAAAGACTGGTTTTGTGAAGCGGTTGAATGAGAAGGTGCAATTGAAGATTGAAAGGAGAAATGCTCAGAATGCTGACAGAGCCAACCTGAGGCACCTACTTATGAGGTTTCAATAGGGTGACTGGGTTTGGTTGCATTTGCAGAAGGAGAGGTTTTTGAATGCTCAGAAATCTAAATTAAGTCGGTGTGATGACGGTCCTTTCAAAGTTTTAGAGCATATGAATGATAATGCTTACAAGATTGATCTACCAGGTGATTTTTGTTTTAGTACAACCTTCATTGTTACTGATTTATCTCCATTTACCTTTGAAGATGATTCAGTTTCGAGGGCAAAACCTTTCGACCTTGGAGGGAACGATGGAGATGCCAAGACGACTACCACCATAAATGAAGATATTTCACGACTTGATCAAACATTCAAGGGTTATGTTCGGGATCCTCTAATTGACATAGTTGGACTAATGACAAGGTCAAAAATGAAGTTTTATTCTGATTAGGGTTTAAAAAATATGGAGTTTTATTCTGATTAGAATTAGATTTGATAAGATTAAATAAGGTAATATTCTTCAAGGTTACTTTGAGAAATAATTTGAGTAGATTACCATTTATTTTTAGGAGATTTAGTCAGACATGCTTTTAGCTTCATAGAGCTGTCATAAGTTAATTCATCTTCTATTTGTGATTAGGTTTTACGACCAAAATCTACCCTATAAATAGAGGGGTTGGCCGAGTTTATTCTCAAACTTTTTTCAATCATATATTCAGAATTTTTGAATTATACTCATTTCTTGTGAGCGTCTTCATTGCTGTTTGATCCTGCGGGTTAATTAGTATCAATACCATTCGATTTTTGAACTAATCCTGTGGGCTAGTTAACTTCATAAATTTTGAATTGACAAGATCCCAAGGGTTAATCTTGGATCAATTCGTGCGACATACTAGGATTTAGCGAAAGCCCTCGTTTCATCAAAGATCTAAAACTCCGCAATTCAGAGTTTTCGCAAGGAGATTCATATCACTAACATACACGCACATATCATTGGAGAGTTAGGATATCCATAAGAGAAGGGCTCTAGAAAATGAGAAAAATGTTAGTACCAAAAAAACCAATAGTTTATCTTTATTTTTTAATGTTCATGCGACATTCATTCACCCGTTTCTCATTGGGTTCAAGATATGATAAAAATGGATTAGCAGAGATGAACTTAATTCCACATAATAAGAGTCACGGTGGTTATGGATTAGCGGATCTTGAGTTTATAAAAGAGAAATTTGAACGAGATGTTACAGCGGTAATGGATGGGGGATGATCGAGGAATAGGCTAGGGCATCAATTGTTCCATTGGATGTCGACCACATTGACCGGTGTGATCTCTTCTTAAAAGAAACAAAACAATAAAGGTCAATATGAAAAGGATGAGGTTGTTCAACTCGCTCAAAAAGTGGTACAATTGAGGTTTTAGTGATATATATTAATATCCTTTTTTCCATCCTTAGTTAGCAATGTTATATTTTTTAACCATATTTTTTTATGTTCTAAAACTAGGATAAATTAAAGCAAGATCAAAATGAAGGACATTTCATTCCTACTGGTAAGCACGACATTTGAGCTTAGGCTACAGGAAAACCCGATGACCCAGGCCGCGCAAGGGGGTGAGGTCGTTCTTGAAACAAAAGGATGCTTTCAGCATTGCACACTCGTATCATAAGGAAAATCCTTTAAGGCTCTACACTTTGCAAAGAGTGGTCATTCTTACGAATAAGAGGCTAGAGCAACAAGAAATATTGATTCGCAAGTTAGTGAAGCATACTGGTCTTCAATTTTCAGACAATCCAAACGATCTAACACCCGATTGGAAGCCCCCATCGAAAGGGTCTCACCACTCACCGGGTGAGATTGAGGGTATCCGAAATGGATTAGCACCTAGTGCGAAAATTGAGGGTTCTCCAGAAAAGACAATCTTGTCAACCCCTAAAGGTACATACCATTTATTTGAGAATATAAATCTCGGCTATGATGTTCAATGAACTTGCCATTGTGTATTTCATGTAGGGTTCACAACTAAGTGAACTCTTCTTAGAGGTTAGTGACAGTGCAACCCCGCTCCATGTTGCCAACGACATTTTCTTCAGCTCTATGCGATATCATCATTCTATACAAATTGGGGGCGGAATGAGAAGGGTAACAGTGGAGAAACCCTTGGTGCATAATACAAGTTTACCCATGCCCAGAGGAGATTATAGGAAGGTTGGAACCGCTCAAGAAATTTTTCTTCTTTGGCCTCGTCGTCTAATCTACGTCGATCCTATGAAAGACGGACATTTGAAAATCAGCCAGCAATAGACAAAAAAACAATAACCCCGGTGGCTAACAACACAAAAACCCCAATCAAAAGCGTACCAATGGAAAAGCCTTCCCCCTTTCATACACGTTTTGTTCAATTGGATCAACGCATACCAACATAAATTCACGTACACATTTTCGAGGAATGAATGTGTATTTGGGAGAAATCACGACACCATTGCATTGTGGAGCGACCTCAATTAATTTTTTAAGTGTGAGCAAGTCAACCAAATAGTCATCTCCCTATTTCTAAAGTAACTGCGAGATTAATTTTGATCTTCTCTATAAGTTTATGTGTAAATTTGTGTTCTACACACAATATGTCCCTATATATGTTAATAAGGTACATGTACTTCTTTGATAATAAAACGGAAAAAGGATGGTTTGGGTATTTATGTCCAATGATGACCCAAGAGATTGGTTATTCAAAGCAAGACCGCATCGATTATGTCTACAAATACATCAACCGAACAAAGAAAATATTTTTCATTGTGTCCTACATTAGAAGGTGATGTTCTTAATTTTAAAATTGCCTCACATGTCATTCGATGTCTTATTTCGGCGTTTCCTTTTTTGTAATATACACATTTGTGTGTAGTGATCATTGGGGATTAATATTGATTGTTCCCGACAACAAGTGCGTATATTGGATGGATCTGTTGCACTTTCAACATCAAGCACTTTTGTTGACATTATGGAGAGTGCATTCAGTGAGTCTAATATAACAAAGGCCTTACACGTAGTCCCAATCAAGGGATCCCGTCCATTACACAATAAACATAAAATTCTCCTTCTTATTTTATTCACATAAACTTGACTAATTGTTAGTACAAGAGACAAGCATAAACATGGGAGTGTGGTTACTAAGTAATGTTATTCACGGCAGAGTGCGTTAAGTATATCGGATTGGATTACCTAGAAATTGATAAAGTAAGTATGTTGTCAATAAATATGTCTATTTTCATCTTCAATTCAATACTTAATGTATGACCATTTTTATTATCGACACGGATTTTTCAAAAGGATTGTAAGTCATATTCGCAAGATGACATAAGCAGCACAAGAAATTTTTTAGCAAGACATCTAATTCATGTTCGGTCCATGACTCTAGGATCACCTAATGTAGTACCTTAACATATTTATCGAATTTGGTGGAGTGTAGTGTGTTGTATAGAATTTGACTGTTTTCTATTTCTGTATATAGATACTTGCTTCATTAACTTTGTCTATGTATATTTGATGAAACTACAATCATGTGATTGAGTGTTAGAAATTTTCAATATATAGATGTATTTTGTGGAATTAGATCTACGTGAATATTATTCCAATGTATAGATAATTACTAGCTTAATGATATCTATACATTTTGTAAGATCTGACAATGTGTATGATGTGAATTTGGAAATTTTATTGGAGTTCTGTAAATAATGTATGGGATTTTATCTACAAAATGATTTTTTACCACTTCACCTGAATATACTTCCGAAATCGGAAGATAGTCATGTCTTCGATCTCGCATTTTTAAAGACATGATCATGGCTTCCAAGTTCATACCATTATACTCGTATTCATTTCCGAACTAAGAACATTAGAGTTCAAAAATAAAAAAAACAACCAGGTGCATTTCCAGTTCTAGACCTGAAACACCACATGACGGAGGAGCTCAACCACAGTTCCGGTACCAGAACCATTGTCCCAAATCTAGAACCTGAACCAATGGTAGAGGCAATTCACGCCCTTACGAGTTTAGACAACATATATCAAATATCAATTTTCTGGGTCTGGAAAACAAGATTATTACCGAAAAATGCACACGACGGAGGAAGCCCATACATTCTTATCTGACTGAGTCCAGGTACTCGAATAAAATAACACTTCCCCTATTGGAAATGGGGTAATCAACCGAGGGAATGGTTGAGGTTCCAATCTCGAAAGAAAAACAAATGCAGTTTTACCATTTGATCAAAAGCGGCAAAAAACTGCCTTTTAAGGCATCAAACAAAGGCGGTTTGGTACTTGCTTCATTAACTTTGTCTATGTATTTTTTTTATGAAACTACAATCATGTGATTGAGTGTTAGAAATCACCGTAAATATGACTTCTCTAGTCAAATATAACCGCCTTTAATCCCTTATCCCACACCATTGCCTATTAAGGATTAAAGATAGAAATTCTTAACGTTTCTCCCATTTCTACTACTATTATACCTATGTGGTAGATAATGGGAAGACCGAGGTTATCCACAGAGATATTAGGAATCAAAAGTTAACTACACACGTTCACAATCGGGTTATCAATCCGACCACTTGCTAGGAATAGCTAGTATTGCTAAAAATGAGATTTTGGGAGGGGGTTATTAAAAACTTCTAACATGCGAAAACACAAGAGATTGAAGCAATATTAAATGACACTTGGAGAGTATTTGTGTAACATGATTGGTGTTGTCTCGGTCCTTGATTTAATCATATACAAGAGGTACAAGCCTATTGTAGTGTTTATGACATGTGGTGTGGTCGATGGTCAACACTTCACTATACCTGTCGCATATGGTGCACATGTAATCTTCCATTGGCACCGCTTCCATAAATAGAGGAGTGCAACAATGGCCCTGCCTGTTGTGCCGATCTGAATCTCCTTGTACAATTACGTCTCGAACACTACACCACAAATGCTTCTCCTTAAGCCTATAAATGGAAAGGGGGTGAAGCACCTTATTGATAGCTCTAGGGTTGCATAACACTAACCCTAGTTTTCTACTAACACTATCTCCATCCATAACCCTTCCGGCCAATTTTCCGGCAAAGACTAGTGTAGGGTCGATCGTAACATTAAATTAGTGACCCACATGCACACACCCATACGGTCCCAAACTATCGCTACTCTAACCACATCTAGGTTTCCTTTCCCGGGGGATATAAATAATATCGCAAACATGAAAGTATACGAGTCTTAGTGTGACAATCATGTAATTTATAAAAAACATGAACAATCCAACACAATAATCATAAACGCATAGAAATAGGTAGATCTATGGAAGACTACAAAAAAAACCAAAATATGAATACAAATACAAACCCTAGTTTAATTAACTACTCCCTAAGCATTTAACCTAAATATTTCATTGAATTCAATGCCTTTGGGCGAAGAAAAAGAAAGAAGAAGAGAAAGGATTTTAGAGAGAAGGAAAAACTACTTTCTCCTGCTACCCTACTCTTAAGAGTAAAAAATGAGTCTAAACTTAAACCTAGTATACATAGGTTAATATATATAGTAGTAGGGAATTGGGTCTTGAAAAAGTCTCAAAATAGGCCAAACAAAACCTAGAAGCTGCAATTGATACGGGCAGTACAAAATAGCAAGGGTGGTGCCTGCCAGTTAGCCTCGTACTGACACAGGCCACATGTCATGGCACAGGCTGTGTTGCCTTGTGCTGGTGCGAGCTCGCCAGTTTGGAACGGGGCATATAGCCTTGTGTTAGCACGGGCCATTTTGGTCGGCACGGGTCATCGACTAGTGCCGTGTTTTGAAATTTTGATCTTGCGCCCTGTGCCGTTTGTCGCGTGCCGTCGGCTAGAAGTTTGTTTATCAATTAAACGGTGCGGCCCATATTGCTCTTAACACCCTGTAGGTTGTTCTTTGCATTTTGGAGTTGAAATGACACAGGCCATGTGAAAGAGCGTAGTCCGTGTCCATGCTTAGCCTCACGAACAATTTAGGTGACACGGGCTGGCTAGTTCCAAACGGTCCATGCCAAGAGGGTATGGCATGGCCCGTGCTGGATGGCACTGTCTATGCCGAGCACTTCTACCACCACGGTGCTAGAAGGGCAGGCTCATGGCAGCTTACTTGGTTTGTGCCAGCTAGTGCTGGTTGGTGGTAGCTAGTCGGTCAATCGGCTAGTTCATGCCCATTGATGATGCCTTCCGTTTTATGACCTTGTTCAACTCTGACTCCGCCTTTTCCATCTCTATTCCACCTACTACCAAAATTTTTGGTCCGTGACCTTATTTCTACTACCATCCTTGTGAATAGCCTTCAAATATCTTCTAACATTCTTTCGAATGACCTTCAAAAATATTCTACCAACCTCGCGGATGGCCTTCTGAAAAATGTTGCTGAAGTTTTTATGAGCAAGCTAATAGTAAGATCACAAAGGAAAATCTAGGTGCTCATGAATACAAAGTGTCCATTAGATTCAATTAAGTCTATAAAACTCGGGATTCAAATAAGAAAACCAATAATGGTTATCTAAACCCTCGATCATGTAAACATAACTAAAACTAGAAATCAACCAATCAAAACGTGATAAAAAAATGTGTCAGATGCATTAGTTAACACATGCATAAAGGGGCACAACACACTCTTACCCCAAAACTACAAAAACATAACCACAATCCACCACCTAAAAACCCCCCATCAAAACCAATATCTAGCAGTACTTTTAGTTATTGCTTTTTTGTGAGTGTTGATTGGGAGTGGCTTAGTTGTGGACTTGAAATGAGAGGGTCGGAGTTTCTTATTGGGCAGAGTTAGAGAACATGGAGGAGAGAACATTCATTGAGAGGTGAGGGTTGCCACCACCAGGAAGAACCTTCAAGGTCCTAGTTGTGAGTTTGTTTTTCTTTCTCTCTTATTATTTATCTTGTCCTTTTGTTCACATTGGGGACAATGTGTGTTTCAAGTTCAAGGTAGAAAAATATATCTCATAGTATTGTATTTTAGTGTGCATATGTTCTACTTTAATTTTTTTCTGTTTGAAAAAAAGTTTCCGCTAAGGTGAAAACTCGAGAGGCCAACTTAGGAAACATTGGGGGGTCTGGATAGGTTGAAAACCCAAAAGGGCAACCAACACAAAAATGAGAGGCCTAATCTTGAGGTAAAAGGTGAGGTGTGAGGTTTTAAGAAACGAGGGGCTTAAATGAAAATTTGAGAGGGCTCATAAGCAAATGAGAGAAAATGAGATAAATTGAAAGATTAGGACACTCTTTTTTCCCCTTTGGGAAGGGAGATTAACTCTCCTTTTGTCTTACTTTTGATGTTTATTACCTCATTCTTATTTTGTTTATGGTTTTGGGTAGAACTCGTTAGGTCAAAATATGGGGGATGATTAGTCCTTTGTATTGTAGATTTAGGAGTTCTCAATAAGAGAATTCAATTGTGCTTTGGGGGAATTAGATTAGGAAACCACCTTACATCTTGATTGCTCACTCGATGGTGAGTAAATGTTAAAGTGTGGGGGATTTAATATGCTCACTTTATACTCTCTTTTTAGCACATTTGATGTTGATAATTGTAATAGATTAGAGGTTTTGCTTTAGAGAATTGGATATTTTACCAATTAGAGGGCTATGATCAAATTTCATCATTTTGTATCCTAACTCCTTGATTTGAAAGTGTTGAATGTTTAGTTGGAGAATTCTATGATAGGTTCTAGGATTGAAGGTTCGATATGAAGCGAACACAAGATCGTTTGAAGAAGACTATTCATAAGAATGATGTAAGATTGAAGAAGGAATGAAAAGAAGGAAAATATAATGAAAACAAGGCAAGTTGAATTAGTATATTTGGATAGCATTATTGGATCCATCTTTGCAATTACTATAAAAGAAACTACTAGAACACATGAACTGGATCACTGGTTAACCTAGGGAAAACAAAACGAAAATGGCTTATAATTGGACTGCATTTTGTGGCAAGGGGTCGGAATTTCCCACGGCTTGCAAAGGTATTGTAGCATCGTTGCTGAGATTTTGCTGCAGCTTGTTGCGAGGGGTGGACATTTCCTAGGGTCGTAAAAATCATCTCGCGACTTGCTTTTTACTCCTTTTTTTCTTGTACTATAAATAGCCCTTCATCCACTCCTTCCTTATCCCTCTTGGATTGACTTGGGGCTCTAAAATCATAATTTTCAATTAATCTTTCAGTTTCTTCCATATTTCTTTGTAAATTTGTGTTTTATGTTAAGGGTTCTAATTATCTAGGCGAGTTTTCTTCTTAGGAGCTATTGATTAAACCTTCCAAGCCCATGTGGTGAGAACCTCTTAAACTCTATTTATATCTCCTGACTATCAAGTATTTTCTATGCTTTGAATGTTGATTTTATCTTCATGAGTTTTTTAGAAATATGTGGATCTAGATTATTTTTATGATAGCATGTTAGAACTTAAGGAAAAGGTAGCTAATTCATCCCTTTTGATACTTGGTTCAAGATCCTAAAGTGAGTATTTCTAAACAGGTTTGTGATGTCATAAATTTTTAGATGAACGTGATAATTTTTTACTCCTTGTCATATTTATCTTAAGATAGCAAATGTTAGGATAGTCTTGAATGTTGAGCTTTCTTTATTATCCCTGGGAAATGCATTAATTGGTTACATGCTTAGACATTTGGTTGAATGTTTATAGGTGTTATCATTGCATGAATTGGCCATCTAAAGCAAACAAAAATAAATTCATCTGCATACATGTGACGTTGGTTAGGCTTATTTATGCAATCACATGGACTGACTGAATAATCAACGTCGAACATTTATTGCAAAATTAACATTCTTGCATATAATAAACCTTAATCTACACCTCTCGTTGGTTATATATGACATTATTTCTAGAAAATCTACACTATAAACTAAATACCCTGTAACACAATAATATCAATTAAATAAGACATTCAATATTTCATTCATATAAAAACAATAAGAATTCAACCAAAAAGAATTGTAATTTGAACATGGAATGGATGAAAACAACCACAATTTTCTCCACCCTCTTGTAGTTGTGGAAGTTAGAAACAAGCCATTTGATTCAACAACTGATTGTTTGATATAGTGTGAATATAAAGTTGGGGGAATATGTTTTGGTTCGAGAGTTGGAGGAGATCGGAGATGAAGGAATTGTTTTGATTAGAGATGAGTAGAGATAGGGTTTGTGGGTATTTTGGCAGAATTAGGGCGCACCCAAATTTTAATTTTCATGCAAATGGAAAATTTGGACTCTAAAAATTTCAGTTCCCGGTAAAAAAATTTAGATTGGCTGACAGATTACTAACATTGGTCGGTATGTCAGTCATCCAAATGGGTTGTGATGCGGTCGGTGACAGCCAAAAATGCCATATGCCTAATAAGGTCATTAAACAAAACTCGCTAACATTATAGTTGGTCATTTCTAGCAATGCGGGATGTGATGTCTCACCGTTGATGCCAAAAAGGTTTAACCTTCACTCATATTCAGTCAATCGTTGCTTCATTTATTTCATAAGTTGTGATGTCTCATCGTTGCTTCATTTATTTCATAAGTTGCAATACATACCAAACGTTTGACCTTTACTCGTGTTTGGTCAATCGTGGCATGACTTTTTTTCAAAAAATGCCTAAAAATCTTACCTTTTCTCATGTTCAGTCAACCGTGGCTTTAATTATTTTGTAAATTGACATGCATGCAAAAAGTTTTGACCTTTAGTCTTTTTATGTTAACCGTGGCTTGTCTTCAATCATAAATTGACATATGTACCAAAAGGTTCGACCTTGAGTCTTGTTAGGTCACTGTGGCTTGAATTCTTTTGTAAATTGACCTACATGCTCAAAGGTTCGACATTTACTCGTGTTCAATCAACTGTGGCTTTTCTTCTTTCGTAACATACACACTAAAAGGTTTTACCTTTAGTCTTGTTAGGTCAACTTTGGCTTGACTTCTATTCTAAATTGTTATACATGCCCAAATGTTTGACATTTACTCGGGTTCGGTCTACCATTGATTGAATTCTTTCGTAAATTGACATACATAACATGAGGTTCAACCTTTAGTAACAGGAATTTCCTTGCAAAGACTCTAGATTACATAATTTTGAGAAGCATCCAATACAAAGGATCCGTAGCACTACCTTTCAATCTAAGACAACACAAACAAATGACCGACATAAGATAAAACTTTATGAATTCCACTAACACGGGGAACTAATTCACACAAGTTGCACCAAATCAACACAAAGATGTGCAATGGTTCTAAGCTCTATTTTGTAAGGAAACAAACATAACAGTTTAACACTTAATAAGAAAAGAGTATACACTTAAATTCTGAATATATGATTGCTAAAAAATGTTACTAAATTTTTTAAAACCATCCCCTATTTATAGTACATAGGTTCGGCCAATATAAACAGATAGAAAACGTGTTTTGGTAATTCAAGTAAAAAATTGGAATGACTTATGGCAGATTTAAAAAGGTAAAACCATATTTAACTAAAATTCCTAATTCATCCTAAAGGATGGCCAATTTTATCAAAGTAAATCAATACAAATATTGGCTGAATTATTATATGAATCTACATTATCTAAACTTACTAAATCTAATCCAAACAGAACTAAATTTCTTAAAATTAGAATAATTTCAAAATAAGCTCTAAATGTGAGCACTACCTCACTAAAAACACCCGGTGGGAAAAGAGTATAGTTTTGAACTCCTAAATATAATTAACCAGAATAAAATAAAACTAAACTAAGCAAGCTGTAATAAATGATATTTTGATGCTTGTATCAATTCATGTCCTCTAATCCTTCCTAGTTTCGAATCATTTATTTGAAGAATGAGCCTGATTATCATGGAGTGGGATTGGTGGGTCCCCTATCTGAAGAAGGGTTGTTTTCGCTCCTGGTCTAACCTTTCTGTTAAAGGTTCCTGTACAGATTGGATTTTAGATAACACTTAGTACTAAAATATTTAAAATGGAGAGATAATGTAGCTATATTAATAAGAAAGGGTCCAGAGAACTCCTATATGAAGCGCATTGTGTCATCTAGGCTCTTCCAGTAACTATGCTTCCTGCAGGTGTTGCTTTTAGGTTTGAAAGTGGCTGATTTTGCTAGTATTGTAGAGTGATCAGCTAATTTGGCTCTTACTGCTGGTTCCTTGTCAGTAGCAGCCTTGATTTGAATTGGCATCTAGAAAGATTTTTAGATTCTATATACGTGTCTGCTGAGATGTTAGAGGGGTCTCTTGCACAGAGGTAGCTAAATTTTTTTTTAAAGAAACCTCTTGGTTTAACTGGTATCCTTTACATATTCTTTATCATTTATGGGATCCTGAGAGATGTTTAATTCTGTTGGTTTAACCTGAACTTTTGGAGCTACAACCAGAGGTTTTGGGTTGCTTATTCAGGGGTTTAAAGACTGGTTCTTATCCGTATAGTTTGTTTCCAGATTATTTTCCCTAGGGATTCCACAGTCTATACTTGTTTACCTATTTTGGATCATTTGATACGGTAATTAGGGTGATTTTCATAGTGGATTGGATACCATCTAATTTCTTTAGTTTATCCTAGTCTAATCCTATCTGGGAATGGGCCTGTTAAGTCCATTTCTATACAAAATTTTATTGTAGAAGGTCTTGACTTGTTTATAGTGGAAGGATCAGTAAATATTAGTTCCTCAAACCTAGTTTCTATGATAGGAATGGCATCTTTATAAATATATATGGTGGGGGGGGGGGTAAGCTGATGTTTAACAACATTAGAACAAGAAGGGGCTCTTCATTAACATAAAAATTCTTAGTCCATTTCAAAACCTTCATAAAACTACCTCTTATTTCCAATTTCGTTTAATCCAACACCTTTGAATGTCTTTCACATGATAAAATTTAATGAAGATGTGCCTACGGTCTAGAGCATTGATTAGGGCTTCCCTTTTAAAACCAATCTTCTTAAATTGAGCACGGATGAAATCAAGAGTAGGCCTACCTCTCTGAAACTAACCAAACAGGTGGCGTTTGAAATGTTTCGAGAGGAGCTCGATATCTGTGTCTTCAAATAAAACCGCTCTCTCCCCCTTCGTATTCAATCATTTGTTTTGAGATTTTGTATCGCAAGAGCATAGTGGTTCAGTGCTTCAACCCTAGCTAGCATTTCTTTATAGGTTGGGTAGCTCTCACCAGATGGTGAAGCCACCATAAGGTGAAGCTTGACGATTTGCTATGTGGTGAAGGTAATTTGAGTGTTGTTAGGTGGTGGTATTGTTACCGTTGTAAGCATAAGGTGGTCGGAGGAATTCCGATTGGAGAATGAGGAAACATGAGAGAGAACGGAGAAAAAGAGAGATTGTATCTTTAAACATTTAATATAAATTGTAATTCAGATTTAATTTGAACTTGTTCCTTTAACAGTAACTTTACTTCATTTCAATTCACCAGTTTAATATTTTCAATATTTCTCAATTTCTCTTTAGTTCCCCTTTTGAAAAAATTATCTTTTTTTATTAATATTATTTTTACTTTTGAACTTATATTTATTCTATTCCTCGTGCTCTAATTAAATGAAGAAAAACAAAGGGCATTATATTATTACAAAGTATTGAAAATTAAATGATAAAATATCGTTAATAAAATATTATTAATTTCTTACTTTTTAAATCATAAATTTGAAGGAAATTTATCAAACATTTTTTATCTATTAAACACTTTTATCGATTGAGTCATCAATTAGCAACTCTATACACGTAAGACATGTGAATACTAATTAATGCATAACTATTATCGCATTTTTTCATGCATGTGTAAATATATCTGGCAATGGTTTGTGTTCTCGTATTATTGATGTTGAAGAAAAAACATAATTTGATCATAAAATAAACCCAAAACACAAATTGTACACAAGTACGTAGGATAAGAAAAAATTGTACAATCCTTATTTCTCCTTATCCTTATTTATCCATCCCATAGATAGCTTTCTATACCTTATATTCATTATAACTATTATCCAAAAATAATGTAAAATATGAAAGAACAATAGTTTTGAAAAAAATTGACAATAAAGATTTTAAGCATGTTAAAACTTAAGTAACTATTAATTAAAATAAATACTCTTAATGTTCATTATCTCTTTAATTGTATATTTAATTGAACTTGATGTAACTTATGAGCTTCATCGACAAGAAGAAGAAACAAATATGTATAATGTGTTTCATTTTTTTCAATGTCTATATGTCCACGGTTTTCCTTGTCCTAACATAATTCAAAACAACAAAATTTTATCTCTCCTTTGATTTCCCACCTCACATTGTCATATTTACTGTAAAACTTTAATGAGAATGAAAATCAAGTGGCAATCCGATCTCAATCTTTCGTTCTTGTAACCCTTGTGTCATTCTCAATTTTCTGTTCACTTTTTCACTTTTCAAAAAGTTAGTAGTTGTAGCAACCCAAACTGGCAGTTACATTCTGCAAGACGCTATCGCGGACTTGTGCAAGCAATCGGTGGTTTCACATTAGATGAGTACAAAAAATAAAATGCATACACTTAGTATATGCATCTAAATTACATAAACATGCAACAGTTTTATGGATTCTATTTAAGAATACACTAAGTATATGCATCTAAATTACATAAACATACAACTATTTTATAGATTCAAATAATTAAAATTAGTACTGGTATATTAAACATTTGCTAAACAAACACAAAATGTCGATAAAATAGTTCTAATAATTAAGGTACAAAATCATATTTTGTAAATACAATTCTTATATGGTACCATAGTACCATAATTATGGATCTCTACTTCTCATGGATCAATCAAGTTATATTTATAATATTACTCATATGTCATTGAAGGTAAAAAAAGAATATTTTATAACTGTAGCTAACTATTATCACTACAAGATTATTGAATATAGCAATAGAGCTCGAGCTTTATTGTATTGTATATTGTTCCTTACTATTTACTACGGAATAAAATTTAAACTTTAATATGTAATTTTTTTATGAATCTTGGGAATTTTAAAATATGATTTTTTTAAATAGCCAAAAATTTAATCAATAATCAAAATTTGCCTAAATATTTCACTGAACTTTGTTTTTATAATGTTCACCTTTGGTTGTCCAAGAACATGACACAAACTATCATATTCGATTCAACTTTACACCCTAGACAGGTTGATTTTGAAACGGTACTACCCATTTTTTGGATAAATTTAAATATTTTGTATATAGTGGGACGAGTCAAAAATATCGAGCCACAGTCGAACCATCCTAACTTGTTACGACCAAAAATTACATATGTAAAATTTGATTCTATTCGCTCCCAACACAAATTTTTAATTAGTTTTGGTAAGGTCGACTGACCTGGAGGTCAAAATGACATGTCCTAAAATCTTCAACTCTAATTTGATAATTGAAATCAAATAATAATAATATGAATATATTACAAAAATTATATTTTAATATTTTAAAGAAAAATATAGAAATTATAATTTCGATTATATTTATGTGGTTTGATATTCGAGTCCGTCTCTTGAAAGACGGTATTTCCATAAGTTATGGAAAAACCAAGGTTTAAACTGCAAATTTGATGAAATCATAATAAATTTTTCGGGTTGTATTAATCGAGTCATAAACTTATCACTCATACATGTTGCATAGTAAAATTTTAATATTGCAACTAAAACCTTTTTGATTTTCTATACTCTCAATTCAATCCCGTCTTTCCATATGTCTATGGAAAGATGGTCTTTTTCAAGACTTTGCCTTGATATTCACTAAACATTAATCATTGAATATAAATTGTGATTGGACGAAAGAACTTTTTTCTTTCTGTGTAACTTTACTTCATTTCCCGTCAACCAGTGTAATTTTTTCCCATTTTTTCTTGATTCCTCACCAGTTCCCTTCTAACCAAAATTAACTTAATTTATTAATATATTTTTTACTATTCAACTAAGGCAAATTCTTGGGAAAGATGGTATTTTCATAAGATTATGGAAAGACGGGGTTTAATTATAATAATAAAAGGTAAAAGGTCTTTGTTGCAATATTAAGGTTTTATTATGCAATGTGTTGTACTTATAAATTTTATAACCCGGTTCATACAACCCGAAATTTTTATCTTAATTTCTTCTAATTTACACTTTCAAGAAACGTATTCTTCAACTAATATGTATTCTATTCCCTTAGCGCTCTGTTCAAATTATTAAAAACAAAGGGTAGCATATTATTACAAATTATTACTACGTTAGCAAAGTATTATTAGTTTATTTTTTACTTTTAAAATCATACATTTGAAGAAGGCAAACTCTTGGGAAAAATCGTCTTTCCATAAGATAATGGGAAGACGGGGTTCAATTATAATAATAAAAGGTAAAAAGTCTTAATTGTAATATTAAAAATTTAGATGCAACATGTAGTAGTTATAAAGTTTATAACCCGATTCATGCAACCTGAAAATTTATCTTCATTTCTTATAATTTATACTTTAAACCTTGGTTTTTCCATGACTTATGGAAAGTCCGTCTTTCAAGAGACGGACTCTTTGAAGAATGTTTATGATTTTTTTTTATTTACTAAACACTTTCATCAATTGAGTCATCAATTAGCATCTTTATGTACATAAGACGTGTGCATACTAATTAATGCATAACTATTGTCACATTTTTAAATTCATGTGTAGGTTTATTTCACAAGGTTTGTGTCCTCGTGTTATTGTTGTTGAAAATAAATCATAATTTGATCAATAACAATGAAACCCTAATCACACATTTGTACACAAGTAAGTACATATAATTAGAAACAATTGTAAAATCCTTATTTCTGCTTCACTATAATTAGTTTTCCTATAGAATACATTCATTAAATATATTATCTAAAAATAATGTAAATTACGAAAGAAAAATAGGTTTTAAAAAAGGTAACTATGATAGATAAGATTCTAAGTATGTTGATGTTTAATTAATGAACTATTAATTAAAATCAATACTCATAAATTTTGTTGCTTATCATCTCTTTAATTATCTTCTTAATTGAAATTGATATAACTTACGTGGTTTACAAACAAGAAAAAGTAACAAATATATATGTAACGTTTATAAAAAAAATCAATGTCTATCTTCAAAGATAAATACAGATTAATCAGCAACATTGAAAGTAGTACTAACACCATAGTCTCCTGGCAAGGTGATCTTGTAAGCATTATCATCACACGCTCAAAAACTTTAAATAGGATCATCACTATGTGGAATTAATTTAGATATCTGATCATTCAAAAACCTCTCCTCAGGTAAATTCACCCAAACCTAATCATCTGGATTGAATCTCATCAGTTTCCCTCCCTAATTTGCATTATGTACATTCTGTACATTTGTCCCTTCAATCCGCAAGTGCACCTTTTCATGTAATTGATTGGTAAAATTAGGCTTCTTTTCTCCATCAAGGTTCCTAATCTATTTAAAATTCAAAGGAATTAAATCAAGAGGTGTAGTAGGTAGAAAACCATAAACAATTTCAAATTCAGGTAAAGAAGTAGTTAAATGAACAGTGTGATTATAAGCAAACTCTGCTATTCAAATGTACGCTTCCCAATTCTTTAAGTTCAATAGTACTAGAGCACACATAAGAAACCCTAAAGTTTGGTTGGTGACCTTTATTTGTCCATCATTTGTGTCTCCATTTTATATAGTTATTTTGGGATCTTTTGTATTCATTTTGGTAGCCTTTTATGCTTTAGATACTCTATTTTACCTTGAAATCCTGTTACTAGAGTTAGGAGAGATTTTATAGCTTTTGTCACTTGTAATAAGAATTCTGTTAGACGAGGTAATTATTGAAGATTTGAAGACCTTGAAGACTCCATTTTGAAGACCATAAAGACTTTTGATGACCCGAAGAAAGGAAGAGAAGACTACATGAAGACCAAAGAGAAGGAGACACTGGAGGGAAGATTACTCTGGTTTTTGCGATTCGCGATGAATGTGTCGCGAGTCACGACGGCCATCTGCCCAGACTTACTTTTTGGGATTTTTGTACTATAAATACTCATCACTTTTGTCTTTCTTCTCCAACTTTTTCTTCCTGATTTCAGTAGCAAAAACCCTATTTTTTTTTCCATTTCTCTACCTTAGTTCCTTTTTAGATTCATGTTTGATTTCCTTTTGTTAATTAGTATGAACTCTAGTAGCTAAACATAACCTTCGGAGCAATTGATTAGGCTTCCAAGCCCATGTATTTGGATTTATTTATAAGCTATTTAATGCTTTTGTATTGTGCATTTATTGTGTTGAAATTGGTTGTTGAATTCATTTATTATGTTAGAAGTTTGATTATATGAATTGCTTGTAAGATTATGTGTTAGGGTTTGGAGAAAGTAGCTAATTCTCCCTTCTTTGATATGAAATCCAAAAGCATGATTTAGAGCTTCTAATGTTGTT
>JAULKM010139152.1:0-18485 GCA_032355605.1 Rubia tinctorum
GGGTTGGGCGAGATCCCCATTTGGTTAAAGATCCAATTTTCCGCAATCCAGAGTCTTCGCAAGGAGATTCATATCATAACTCCTATCATGAGCAGATTATTCCTAGTGGGAATAGTGTCTAACAAGGCTCTCCACGGGAACAAAAAGATCCTCTTAGATATAGGTAATTTCTAGAACTATTTCCAATTGGAATTTTTATGTTGAGTGGATTCCATCTGTATCCGTGTCCTGTGCTCTATAGCCCGTCTTAACTTTATAATTCCCAGTTGTCGTAAGTTGCCAAACTTTTTTATCCTGAGACTCTTCATGTTGATCTATTGTTATTCCCTGGATCCTCCGTTCAATTTTCTGTAAATATATGGCTCTTATCAATGGCGCTCGCCACTCCTTGCTCTAATTCAGTAGATCGACTTCTTTCAGATTTGTGTATTGTTGCGCTATAGTTACTGATTGACACTGCGCTACCATGGGGTAATCCGAGATCCATTTATCCACGAGTCTTATTTGTTATACCGTTCTCACTTCCCTATGGACATGTTGCTGAAGGAGTTCTCGTCCCCATAAAATTGACTTTCATGCCCAGCTATCGGTTGCCTTTGGTTTGCAGTTCATGAATTGTTATCTTCTACAGTATTTAGCTTTGAATACTGATACAAAGAGAGACTGTTTGTCCTGTAAAATAGACCAAGCATGTTTTGCTAGTGGTGCTTTATTCATCTTTTCTGTTGAGCGGAGTCCTAAGACCCCTTGACTAGTAGACCTACACATTGTTGATCCTACTACCCAATGTATTCCTTTATTATTAGGTTCTTCCCTCCATATGAAGGCTGCTGTAATAGCGTCTATTCTTTGGGCTACAGTCTTTGGTATTTTAAATATCGCTAATGGATATAGTGACATAAGCGAAATAACATGCTTGGCTAGAGTAACCCTTCCTGATAGACTTAGAGACCTTGTTTTCCAATTGTCATTTTTTCTCTAATCTCGTTAATTAGAGCCTTGTAAGTATCACAATAGGATTGTAGCAACTACAATCCATACCCTGATATCTTCCCCCTATGTCTGACCTGTGAATATTAAGTGTGTATCTCAGATAGTTCTCCATTCTTGGATCAGCATTTTTCCTAATCTGGATAGAGGATTTGTCCACATTAATACGTTGTCCTGAATATCTAGCAAAATCATCCAAGTTGCAAGCCAATTGTCTGATTTCCTGATGAGTGCACTGAATAAATAACAAGCTATCATCCGCATACATAAGGTGCAAATGACTGGTGCCCCTCTCCCGGGACTTAATCATACCTGAGGCATTTGGTTCATTGAGTTCTTCAATAGATTGGATAGATTATGTTGGCAAATGATAAAGAGGTACGCTGAAAGTGGGAATCCTTGCCTCAGACCTCTAACCGGTTTTTCCTAGTTTGACTGCCACTGATTGATTTTAACAGACATAGTAACCGTTATTACGCACATCCTTATTAGAAGTATCAAGTGCATATGCATACCAATATAGTGAAGTGCATTGGTTAGGAATTTCTAAGACACCATGTCGTAAGCCTTGCTCATATCCAATTTTATTACTGCTAGACCTATTTTACCATGTTTCCTCTTCATGGTTTCTAGCATCTCAGATGTGATTAACACATTCTCAGCTATATTTCGGTCCTTGATGAATCCAGATTGAGCCCTATCAATCACCCCCATGATACTCTGCATGCACTCGGACAAGACCTTCACTGTGATCTTGTATTTGACATTACACAATAATATTGGCCTGAAATCTCCAGCCCTTTCTGGGATTCTTTTCTTTGGAATGAGGACAATTTGAGTTTGGTTCCAATCTTCTAGCATACTAGCCGTTTGGAGTATTTTGAGGATATCATTTGTTATTTGTTTCCCTTCATATGGCCAATATCTTTTGTAGAACCCCGACAGGATTCCGTCTAAACATGGAGCTTTCCATGGTTTCATTGTTCTTAATGCCTCCTTAATTCCCTGCAGAGAAAAAGGATCGAGTAAACCCTGAACATGTTCCTGACCAAGCCTTTTTGTATTGGTCTCCAAGACTGTAAAGAGTCTTTACACGTCCTACTGTTTGGGGGTAGTTATGTGGTTCCATATAAACATTTGATATGTGATCAGTTGTGAGGGTTTGAGTCTGATCTTCGTCTTGGATCCAACTGCCATTTTTCTGTTTTAACTGAGTGATATGGTTAAGAGCATGTCTCTTTGTAGCCCATTGGTGAAAGAACCTATTGTTTTGATCACCAAATTTTCCCCATTGGAGCCTTGATCGTTGCTTCCTATAATCGGACTGATTCTGAACAAGGCCTTCAATCTCTTGTTTGAGTAACTGCTCCTCATTCTCCCTCTGTTGGTCAAGTTCTTGGATCTGCTGTTCTTGTAGACTCTGATGTATTTGCGCTAACGGCTTAGTCTTCTGCTCTATAGTCTTGTGTAGTTTACCAAACACCTTATTACTCCAAATCTTAAGGTGTCAAAGTGTGTGTTGTAACCTCTGAGGAATATTAACAGATGGTTGATCCTGTCCCGGAGTCTGACTACCCGTAAACTCCCAGATTCTGCCTACTACTTTATTAGTGGCTTTACTATTTATCCAAAAACCCTCAAATATGGGTTGTGGTTTTGGCTTGGCTTACAACTGAGAAATTTGAACTAAACCTAGTGCATGATCAGAGTGTACTATATGCAAGTTCCACTGTAAGGCCCGAGGAAACAAGGTTCGCCAAGCATCATTTACAAATGCTCCATAAAGTCTTTGAATCACTCTATCATGTCTTCTTCTGTTATTAGACCAGGTGAACCAAACTCCCTTATTCCTAAGTTCTTGCAATTTGTGTTGTTCTAACACTTACAACAACCGTTCAGAACTGTGGTTGGCTAGGAATACTTGTCCACCCTTCTTATCATAAGATGACAGTGTTTGGTTGAAATCCCCTAACAGAATCAAAGGGTATAGAGAACCTGGGAGCTTATCATTAATATAGTTCCAAATGTCTACCCATTTAGTCAAATCTGGGCGACCATACAAAAAACCCTGAAACCATTCTAGGCTAGTCCAACTACTACACTTTGCCAAAATGAAATTGTTAGTACAAACTAGAACATGCAAGCTAATTCTAGACCATAAAATGGAAATCCCCCCTACTGAACCTTCTTTCTAGGACATGCCAACCCTCCCTTAGTCATGTAAATTCCTTCCATCGTAACATGCTAATATTGTTCATCTTGGTTTTCCATAAGGGAAACTAATTGAGGGAAGTGAGTCTTCAACAGTCGGTTCAATAAGCTTCTCGTAGGGGTGTTATTCATGCCCCTAAAGTTCCAAAATAGCATTTTTCATGGCTCTTCGGTTGGCTTTTTTGGGACAGCCAAGTCAGAACCCTCCAGATTGCTAGAAGTCCCCGGAACTTGCTCCTGACGACTTCTTTTCTTTAATAGTAACTCTTTTTTATTCCTATATTTCACTAACATGACAGTATTGATCGAACTTGTGTTTTCCTCATCCACTTTCCTTTTACTTTTCAGGTTCCCCAACATGCCCTCCTTCTTTTCCTTCTTTGCGATTCCAACATCTTTCATCACTGTCTTCCCCTTTTGAGTTTCAAGAAACTGAGTTGAATTGCCAGTGTTCTGATCTTCTCAGTTCCGATCTTACATCTCGTCGATCTGGACTTCCAGCTGGTGTTGCTCCACCCCAGGATCTTCCTCTATCTACCTGCATTTAATCGTACCATCCTATAGCCATTTTATGATCTCATGTTCACTCTGAGTTAGTAGCTTCTTCCTCCCGCGCCTGCCTCTGAACTTCATCTGTGTTATTTTTTTGTCTCCAGTTTTTTTGTCCCACTCGTTAGTACACTACCCGTATTTGTACCAACCTCCTTCCTTTATGACTCAGTAGACTTTGAGTCTGAGATGATGATCAGCTCCTTTTGAACATCATGCATTGAGTCTTGTTCTACTGGTTTGACTCCATCCGTGATTGGGGGATCAATACAGTTACAAAGTCCTAGATTATATTGTGGGTTCACTATTACAAAATCCTCCCACTGACCCCAATCATATGTTGCATTATTCTCTACCCATGTCCTCACTACATTCTTTTGTTTTATGTTAATGTCTCATGCATGATTATCTACTGCATCTACTGAATCAATTGCATTTACTAGCAAGTCCATATGATTTTCTAGAATATGAAATACTGATGGAATGGGATCACTGATTACCCGTGGTCCCTTTGGTTGAACATCATTAGCTTCCTGGGAAGGCTCACAGCTACGCTTTGCTTTGTTAACCTCGTTATCTCCATCTGATAATGTTTCCTCCGCCATTTCGTGCAGCTCCATTTGATGTGACCAGTTCCCCTCCTTTTGGATCCATGTCTCCCACTCCATTGCCCCCTTGGATGACTCATGACTTCTCTATACAACAACTGTTGGTGGTCCCCAACTTCCAGTTGCAAATATCCATTAGGAAGGTTTTGTGGGTTATTTTGAATCTGTTCTTGATCCTGCTCTTCATCATTGACAATTGGGGGTTGTTCTGGAATGTTGATATGATGAGGAACTTGGCCTCCTACATTGATCTCTAACACCACATCTTCCTCCATGCCCTGGTTAGGAGGCACCAATTCATTATCAGTGGTAACTGAGTAAAAGAACCCGTCAGGTATTATCTCTTCATTGAGATTTTGAAAGAATTCCCCTATGTCACTCCATGAAATTAGCCGAGAAGGTTTTATAGTGCCCATGTGGTATTTGGCTCTGTGCCTTAATTAATGCTGGGTATAATTCCTTTGAAAAATCCACTATAATGTTTGTGCCTCATTCCTGGTTATGCTTATGTATTTTTGTTTCCAGAAACTACATAAGAGCCACATTGTTCATCATTGGACATCTTGACATGGGATGCCCAATTCTCCCAAACCGCCTGCAGAACTTATGCACACTTTCATATCTGCACTCCACCCAGTAATCATGGTTGTCCGACATATTAATGAAAAAACTAAAAATCAGAGGGCTACTAATATAAACTAGAACCCTTTCCCTCATATACCTCTTATTCATCACCAGGAACTGATAGGGATCAATGTTTACTACCTCCCCAGCAGGATTTGCCAACTTGTGTGATGTCTCCACTTTATAACACACCGACGCTACTCCATGCATTCTTACTATGAGCATAAACCATTGTACTATAACTCGCTTGGGAGGTATAGTGGGATCTCATCGTCAAACTGCAAAAAAGCTTCATGCTATTGCATATGGCATGTTGTGTAACATCTCCATCCTTGTTGCACTATTTGCTAGCTCAATCCTCCACCTGCTATAGTCACCATCATTAAGCTAGTACCCCAGAACACAATTTTCCTTCTGCTGTAAAGATCCCAAGATCTCTTCCTGCAATATATGAACTTCACCACCTATCCGATGATGTCTATAAATGTCTTGAAAAGAGACTGATTGTGCCTCTGGTTCCATTGCCTCCTTAGAGAACTCTGATCTCGGTACCGTAAATGTTGTTGCTGAGTTTGCATGTGAGATTTTCCCGTTCATACTGTCAAATTTTGTGTCAAATTTTTTATTCTTCTCCTTTAATGAGTCAGTAATGACCGATGAACAGTTTTACGTAATCCCTATTTTCTAATAACAGCGGATTATTTTGGAATATGAAGTAATGAAGCTCTTTTCCTCTGCCATTTATATCCCAGTGTCGGAAGTTGAAGCTTTTAGAAACTTTGTTATCATTATGTTATATCGTTTCTTGTGAGTAATGATTATTCCCAGTCGCCTCGGTTCTTGAAATTGTTGTAGCTTTTTGTAGTTCCCAAATTTATTCTGTGTTACTGTGCCAACCCTTCTGCCTACTGCCCCATGCACCCAATCCGGTTAATACCTTCTTTGTGTTTCCATATGAGATACCTACTTGCTTCACTGTATGTCTAACCACAATTTTTTGATTACCTTACCAAGGTAATTATTACATGCACACTCACTATTGCTTGTGCTGTAAAAACCCTAACCTTTGATATTCCACTTCTTCCCTGCGAAATTTCCTAATTTGTGAGGTGATGATGATAACTAAGCTTTCAGATATTGACAAAATTTCAAAAAATGATTAAGGCTGGGGATGATTTGGATTTAGGTATGAATTTTAAGTGGCTAGAGTGGTTTATCTGGAACTTTCTGGCTTTCCTTCGGCTATAGGAAAGGTTTCTCCCTTCTTATTCTTCTTACTTCTAGTAATTAAAGAAAACTAATCACTGTTTGTGAATTGTTGAAAACAAGGTTGTAATTGATTTTCCTCTTTCAATGTGAGGGTGGTTGTTGGGTATGAAGGAACTGTGTAATGGATTCGAATACTTCTTGCTGATTTTGAGATGAAATTTTGAGCTAATCTGCTATGAGTAATTGTGTTAGTGTTGGATAAAGTTGTTGCATATAATTTACCTTTTTTGGTCTTACTTTGTGGATTTGTTAACTGTTAGTATGTTGCAGTTAGATTATGACGTAGAATCCCAATAAACTAGTAGAATAAAATTGAATCAATGACGGAAAATCCTTGTAGAAAATAAATTTAAAAAGAGGTAAGTGCGAAAATAACCCTATGTTTTGGTTGAAAGTGCCAATCTAACTCTGTAAAATCTGAAACTGTGATTCTAACCCTATTATTTGGTCGAAAGTGCCAATCTTACCCTGACAACCTGAATTTGGCCAATAATTAATATAATGACCATCACAGCCCTATTTCAAAATAAATAAATTTCAAAAAACTTGAAAGAACGGTTATACCCTCAATTAACCAAACAATTTTCTTTCCATTTTTTTTCTTCTTCTTGGATCTTCCTCGACTCCATTTTTTTATTGGATCCCTCCGCTCCATTTTTTTCTTAGATCTGTCCACTCCATTTTCTTCTTCTTCTTCGATCTTCCCTCCGCCACTAGTGGAGGCTCGCACAATGGAGACTCTCTAATTGAATGGCCCCACTCATTCTTCCCATCGGTGCCACCAGTGGAGACTCTCCGATCGAGCTTCTCGTAGGCACCACCAGGGAAGGCTCTCTGATCGAACGACACCACCATTGAAGGCTCTCTGATCGAACGACACCACCAATTCTTCCCATCGGCATCACCAATGTAGGTCGTGAGCCTGCTCGTGGGCCATTTCATGGCAGTAGTCCAGTGGAGGTAGCGACACCACCAATTCTTCCTAATGATGCCACACGTTCTTCCCATCAACGCCACCAGTTCTTCCCGATTGACAATCACCCATATTACACGGTCCAGGTAACGAAACTATTTTGGGCCATTTCATGGCGGCGACACTGCCTGTGCGGTGGTCCTGCCTGTGTGGTGGTCCGAATCTTGGGTTGGAGTCACGGATGTTCTCGTTGAACCCGGGCTCGTTCAACAGGGGGGATTAATCGGTTAGGGTTTTGGAGGGTTGAACATGAGGGATTAATCATGTGGGTAAAAATCCAGATTCCGACGATGGCGGGGGCCAGAAATCCAGATTGTGGAAGCGGTAGGCGGTGGCTTTGGTTATGAAGATGATGAAGAAGAAAACCCTGAGGGTATTTTTATCATTACATTTTAGGTTTAAGACTAGGGATATTTTAGTCCTTTTAGGTTTGTCAATGCCGAAAACTGCTAAGTTAATGTCGTAATAGTGCAAAAAGGTTATATCAACACATTTGTTGGAATAATTAGGGTTAGAATTGCACTTTTAGATTTTACAGGGTTAGATTGGTACTTTCATAAAATAGTAGGGTTAGTTTTGTATTTTACCATTTTTTAAAAAATCTGATAGATCACAGGATCAATAGGTAAACTCTATCCTATGAATAAAGTAAGCATTGAAAAGTACCTAAACTCCCTGAGTGTATTTTGTTATGTTAAGATAAGTCAGTATCCTATAGTTTGAAAATTTCCTTGCATTGAGCAGTGAGCTCATTGTTGAAGTTGACTTCCTTTGTCATCATTGCATGTATATCACTAGAAAATTGAAGTTAGGATTCAAGATAGAGATGTGGACATAAATCTATGATACATCACAATGGATAGTGTTAATGCCGATCCTTGTTATCCCTTTCTCTTCATTATCCACGGGTCTAATGAGTACCTGAGCCTACAAGAAAGATAAATTAAGGTCAGGCAGGCAGGCACTGGCCCGTGCCTGCTCCGATGCTTCGATCAGCCATGTTTTCCATGTAGAGCATTTGTAAGTGTATAGTGTTTTGATCATGAGAACTTACCTACTTGAATGTTATTCTTCCTTGTTAAATGGGTTTGACGGGTGATGTGGCTGACCCATCCCATCATGCCTTCTTCCTTCTTCCGTATGCTAGGCCCACCCTTCTTGTTGGAAAAAAATATGTGGAGAAGAGAGGCTCAACGAGTGAGACTTTATATGATATGTTATTGCGACCATCCTACGGAGTCTTACTCTTGGTTGAGTGATTATGAGAGAAAGGTAGGATTTATTGGTTCCCAAGGCCAATAAGATTGAGATTGGTACCAATACCATGATTCTCCCAATCCGGGTGTGAGTGGTTACCTGAATTCATGTTATGGAGATGCATCGGGAAACCAACACTTTGGTTAGATAGATGGCCTTCACCAACCTATATAATGCCCCAAAACCAATCCCTATGATTGGTTCCCAAATCGGATTATGGATTTTTTTTGCAAGCTATAGCTAATGTGACCAAGAGTCATGAGTTATTCCAATCACAATTGCTTAGCAACATTAGAGATTTGGGAATTCAACTCTCGTCAATCATTGAGAGAGTTGAAGGGCAAGTTAGTGATTTGATGGAAAGGGTGAGCCAATTAGAAACTCAATTTTTCGAAAATGAACCATCCCTAGTTGAACTTGAAATGTTAATAGATGAATCCAAAGGGGGTGGGGGAGTGGTTTGTTGAGAGAGAAGAAGTTAAGGAATGGGTTATTATACTTAATTCATCATATTACCTATCTTTACCCCAATCTCCACTTATAGAACCAACTCCCTCCCACATTTTCGAAACCCATAGAGAAGCCCATTGAATATGTTAAACTTCCAAATCACCTATTTTCTCTAGGGTTGACTCCTCCTCTACTAAATCTTCCTCTTGGAAGCTTCTTACCCCCACCTCTCCATTTTTTGCTGCATATGGTGATGGGGTACAAACCCGCACTATATGAATACAATTAGAATCGTGCTGATGACCTTAAATATACGGAGCTTCTCGGGAGGCAACCTGAGCTTTAAAAATTACTTTAGTTAGTTTTAATTGGAAAAAATTTCCTCGCATTTTCTTCTCGTTCTTACTCAAAACATTAGACACCACCACAATCCACCACCTAAACCACCACCAAATACACAACCTAGGCCGCACACTAGTTTTTTCCTTGTGTGGATGTTGATTGATACTTTTTAGTGTTGATTTGTTGTGGCTTGATTTGAGTTGCATGTTGGAGTATATTTGAGGATATTGAGGTGTGAACTATACATTGGGAAGTTATCATTTCCTATCATTTTGTTTACCTACCTTTCTTTTCATATCATGATTCTTATTTGAGGAATATGTGTGTTGTAAGTGTGGGGGAGGAAAACATGTACTATTGCATTGCATTGTAGATGTTTATTGTTTTTGGTGTATTTTTCTATTTTTCTATTTTGGTTTTGGAACACTATTACACTTGGTGTGCATGTTTGTTTTGTAGGAAGCATATGGTTTTTGAAGGAAAATGAGCAAACAGGTTTAGGAGGAGTCCAACTCACGGACCATGTAGGAGGAGAACCAAACCCCCAAATTCTTGAGGTGTGTAGACGTGTAGGACCCATGAAGCTCACACACTCTCCTACATCTAAATCACCATTTCTTCCCTACCACCCCCAAAATACCACTCAAACCCATTTACCCTCAAAACCCTTGTGACAAGCAACTCGAAACCTAAGTTGTAACCCTCCAACATGATTAATTAATTATTTTATTTGTGGTGTATGTTAGTGGTTAGAGTGAACTTGCTTGATTAGAGGTTATGGGTAGTATATTGTGGTGATGGTAGTTTGTTCTTTAAATTCCATAAGTGTGCCACTGAAGGTAGATTTTAGTGTTCATTTTTTTTGTAAGTGCTCTCCTATTTCCTTCCATTGACATATGTTCTAGATCGTGTATATGAATTGAGGACAATGTGATATTTTAGTGTGAGGGAAGGGAATTAGATAACACTTATGATTCTTAGTTGTTTCTATTTAGCTAGTAGCTCTTTTAGGAGAACTTTGAAAAAATTGGGAAAAATGAAACAAATTATATACCCAATTAAGTCGAAAACCAATAAGGGTGACTTAGAATAGGGAAGACCCAGATAGGTTGAAATATTTATGCAAAAATGAGAGGCCAAATGGTGTGGAAAAAGGTGAGGGTGAGCTTGAAAAAGAAAAAAAATTGTGTGAAGCTAGGATGAAAACCCGAGAGGGCTCCTAGGCAAAATGAGAGAAAATGAGAGAAATTGAAACCTTGTTATGCTTATCTTGATTTGTCTTTGGTGGCTTCTTTGGTGGAGTAAGCTATTACTACATATATTTTGCATACCTCACCTTTAATTTGATATGTTGGTTAGATAGATTATCTTAGTTTCTTTGGGGAGTGAGAGTTGTGATATTCTTATGCCTTTGAGGGAACTAGGATAGTCTAGTAGTAAATGGTGAATGTCTTGGGGAACTCTTTTCATGCTATGTTCCACTTAGATCTTTGCTCGTTCTTATTTATTCGGGGACAAGTAAAGTTTTGAGTGTGGGGGAATTGATCTGCACCTAGAAATATGTGTTAACCAATGCATTTAGCACACTTATTAGCAACTTTTATATGGTTGATTGTTAGGATTAGTTGAGTTTACATCACAAGGGGTTTATATAGTCTTTGTTGATTTTCTTGCCTAAATTCCCCGTTTGGTAGATTATTTAGACCTAATGGATGCTATGTCCTTATGAGCATCTAGATCCTATTTTGTGAATTGATCGTAAGCACTTTGGAGTAGCTTAGTGAAGACCATTTTTTGAGAATGGTAGTAGATTGTAAAAGACCATTTGCAAGGATTGTAGAAGACTAAAGGCCACGAGCTAAGTGTGGTAGAAGATAGAAGGGCCGAAGAAGGAAGACAATGAAGAGGATGAATTGTAATTCGACATTTGTACAAAGTTCTGAGAACGATCCGAGAAGAATCAGCATCCGAGAATGGCACTGTTGGATCTGTCTTCTCGAGCTGACTACAAGAACTCCCATATTGGATCAACGTTCATCCATAGCGATGAAACAAGTTGAAGGAAAAAGCCAAGTTTTGGAAGAGTCGAAGCTTTCACTACCCGTGTAGCTTGCACGATCTATGCCAGCCAATATGGTGGTGAACCTAAGTAAGGGCACGAGTCGTGTGCTATTGCATGACTTGTGCTATTCAGTTGGCTCGTGCAGCTAAGTATGAGCGTGGGTCATGTCCTATTGCACGACATGTGCACCTTGAAGATCAGAAATCTGAAGACCATCCCACGTCCCGCGACGTTCTGCACGGTCGCTCCATCAGAAGACAAGAAGTTCAGCTCCAGCCCGCAGCCCGTAAGGAATCGCACAGGCTGCGCTGTTCGAAGACCATTCTATCCGGCAGCCCACGAGGACATGCACAACTGCGTCACTCAGAAGACTAGGGAACCCTTTCAGCCGATGGCCTGTGCAATAGCTACGTGGGTCGTGTACTATTGCACGGCCCGTGCCACTTTTCTAACTATGGTTTCTTCTCCTATATAAGGAGCATTTAGTCTCCTAGGGTTTAGAAAGTAGGAATAATGTAGATTCTTAGTTTTTGGTAGGTAGGAAGGAAGATGAGAATTATCTCTCTCTAGATTTCTTCTTCTCGTTTCCTTCTCGTTTCTTATCTTAGTTTCTTAGATCCATTGTATTTAATTCAATGAATGCTATGGATTTTTAAGTTTAAGTTTGTGAAATTTTCATTCTCCTAGTCATCTAAGAGTAGGTAGAGAGAGAAAGAGAATAACCCTTCTCTCTTCTTTTAATCTTCATAGTTTTGTCCAAGGGCATTGAATCCAATGGAAAGATTTGATTCAATTCTTAGGGAGTAGTTTATTTCCTTGGGGATCTGAATTTTTATTCGTGCTTTGGTAGATATTTTAAGAGATTCTAAGGTCTCCTATCCTTTTATGTTTATGAATATCATGCTTGGCTTGCTCTTTACATTCTAGTTAAATGCATGTTAGATGTCCTATGATTGGCATACACCTCAGTATATATTTCATGTATGGCGCTAGGCTTGTTTATCCCCTTGGGAGTGTTCTCTAAGGTAATAGGGGGCATGCGAGTCCTCAGATATATGGGTGTATGCATATAGGCCATGTGGACTATTTCGATGACCGTACGCTAGTCGATTGGAGAATGGTAGCCCGATAGGTGAATGCATGATACTTTGTAGCAACTAGGGTTGTAGTAGAGCGACCATCGTCGTTTCAACACTAGAGTCATCATGATATGTCAATATCTTTGCCTCAATAGGCCTAGGGAGAAACGTTCATAGTGGAGGCCAAAGGTGTAATTCCTTATGGGAAAAAGGAGCACATAATGGTTGGATTGCTTGACGCACTTTCCTAATTACAGAGGTGGTGTTCTTAGAATAAGATGTGGGCACCTTTGTGTGACAGACAAAGGGAAGTGTTGACTATCGACCACATTATGTGACAAACATTGGTATATATTTATGTCTTGTATTTGATAGAATCTAAGATCAAAGTATTCTACCGATCATGTAACACAAATGTCTCCAAGTGTTAGCTTAATATAGTCCATTCTTTTGTTCGTGTATGTTTAGTAGTTCAAAGATAACCCCTCCCCAAATGATGTATGCTGCACTAGCTATTCCCAACATGCAATCAGAGTGACAACCCGACTACAAGTTTTGTGTAGTTAGCTTTTTAAATTCCTAACATCTCTTTGGACAACCCCGGACTTGCCACTATCTACCCTATGGTGATTTGTAGCAAGTACGGGAGCAACAATATAAATTCTTATCCTTGTGAAGTGCTCTACAGGTTAATTTTATCTCCCGGAAGGTTGGTTTGTTAGCAACCCCGCAGAGTGCGGATCACCGACTTTGAATGAAAATTAACCGCCTTTGTTTTCTTCGGAGAGCCAAAATGCCTATCTTCCGATTTCGGAAGTCCTAAAGGAAGGCGATTCCATAAAGCTGCCTTTGAATGAACCCTTTAATCAAGCAGTCTCCACTAGTGTACGTTCGATTCCTTTTTCCGAATTTCGTACTTGGTCCAAATTTTACCGCATATTCCCTCTCTTCGCTATAACGATCCTTCCACTCCTAAGCCACCACCAACAAATGACATTGCTCACCCTCTAACTCATTCTTCTCCTAGTATAGTCGATTTAAACGATCAACCTACCTGGAAATGATAACTGCTTTCACATTGGCCTAACACGTCTTCTCCACCAGATACCTTTGCCAGTCCTTCTCTTGCCACATAAAATTCATAAACTCTCTCTTTAACTTCCAAATCGCGAAATCCTGCTCAAAATATACGCATCATACTCATCTAGTAATGCTATATTATGCTCCAACTTTGCCATCCACCCTATTTCATATTCTATAAACCTCAGCGATAATGCCTTCATACGACATCCTAGTTTGTAGCCCATTCTTTCGCTTTCCATAGAATACTCAAATTCTTAAGGTAGTTATAAATAACTTCTAAATCAAGTACACAAACCTTCACATCCCCACCTTCACATACTATATCCCCAATGACACCCTCATCCCTCATCACCATTATTATAGTCTTTGGAATAGGTCCAGCCGCGGAACACACACACTTCTCGCCCAACGGTGTAGCCACTTCACTTATACCACCACTCGACACATACCCTGCTAAAGGCTCCTCCTGATAACTCTTCCTATAAAAAATCCCCACCTAGAACACATAAAAAATCCGTAAAAGACATAGGATTTAAAAACAAATCATCAAATGAGTTATTCTCATTCAACATGTAGCCACTATATCCATTACATGAAAAACTTAACAAAAACCTAGTCTACCTTATCACCAGTCGAGCCAATACCACTAGAAGAACATCCAACTGAAAATCCCTTTGCACTTCTCCACTGTGGTAGTAAGGGTATCACACTTACTATCCCTAGTTGGGTACAAATCCATGTTACATTCATTTAGTTCCCTAATCGATGGAAATAACTCCATCTTAGCCAATTCCTCGATCAATCGAAAGGCATAACCCCAATCCTCTACCTTTCTCGCTAAGACTTCATCCACCACACACTTTGCCTTCTCCAATGCCTCCGCTATAACACTTTTATCCCCCACACAAAAGATATCCAAACTAGAATTCTGGTCAAGGTACTAGCCAAAAATTCATACCATCCCACCTTGGTGATCTTAGTGTACATATCACTGAAAAAATCATAGAACTCTTGAGTCTTTAGTAGCTTATTAACCAATGAACGAGGATAACTTGGATGGGTAGGACCATCATCTCTTAGTGTCCTAATTTTAGCAGGTAAAATGTCATTAACATTGCCTTTCTCCTGATAAAGAATGTGCACCCCCACCAATTCCAACACTAGCTTATCACGAACCATTACCCCCTCTTCCAACGATGCTCCTAACAGCTTCATTTTTTCAGTTAACTCATCGACCCTGTCCACATAATCAATAGCGCATTGAGCAGCAGATATCACAACACCACCACCTATATAAACACAATCCCATCACCACAAAAAAACAACATACCTCACATTTGAAACTAGACATAATACCTCTTAAGCTAACCCCCATCACACCAACAGTTTGGAAACATCAATCCCAAACTTTTGCGACAGCCTCATGACGCCTATGGGCGCTGAGGCTTCTGCCTCAACAATGTCATGATTCCCCAACTTCATTATCTTCGAGGATTTGACATTGTGATCCTCTAACCCACAAGTCTTGCGTTTACTACTCTCAACACCCACCTTTCCAACATCGTCCAAGCGCTCATGTATGCAAGGGGAGTCCAACTTTGAGTCGCCACTATCATCCCCAAGCTGACTACAAGATGCGCCCGTACCTTTGTCCGCGAACACCATCCCAGATGCGCTTGCTAGCTTCATAGCTTAAAAAAATAAAAATTTTATCAATAGAAACCCCCCACCCCCAAGAGGCTCGCATAATACTAGTAATGAAAATATTCTAAATTAATAACCTCTCCTTCTCCTGGGCCTCTCTATCCTCAACGAACAAGAAAGCAGTTTCCTCATGGAACTTGTTTCATTCTTCCACTTCGTCTCCCTAACTACATGCACCTCATCATTCCACAATAACATTAACATTAAAAAAATCTTATCCTCGCATGTACCACAATCACCAGGAAAGCCTTGTACATCATCAACTCTCGACACCATGGGTAGACTGTTATCCAAGACTCAACCGCATTCACCAAACAGAGGCGATAAAATGTAGAAAACAACTCTAGAGAAAACCTCTTCCGGACCTTAAGACACACCTGGCAAAAACCTACAAGTATGGCCACCCCCCGAGGATAAAGCAAGAGCAACCCTATAAGTCTCCAGCACACCCACAATGTAATATGGGATGGGTAAGGTTAGGCCATACAACAGATGATGTTCATATACACTAACAAACCCAGATGAAGGGTTATACACCGTATCACCAGTGCAACATATCCTCACCTCACAATCATTCAGATACGAATGACGCACCCTCAAGGCAACTATATCATTAAAGGTAATCACGTTATAACCACCCTTACTTTAGTTCACCATACTTCAGAAATACACAACCTCACAAAGGTTAATTTACCTTTTACACTGCACACTCACCCTAATCAACCTTCAGCTCACCGAAAATTCCAGAAGAGGGTAACAGTCACAAAATACACACTGAACGAAAAGTTTGTATACGATCGTCAAACACACTATTTTAATCAGCACCTAGTAGCAAATATTTCATGCAACAATCAATTTATAATTCAAAATTATTCACCATTTTAGCCCGCTTGTACCCCCCCCCCTCGAAGTTACAAGGAAACACTTCTTTCTTTCCACATTTCTTTACCCATGAAATCATCCTTGACTCCACAACTAGTTCTATACCAAATAGACAAGTTTTTATACGCTCACTCCTCGAGTTTCGCTCATACATACACTTCTCAATATGTTTAAGAAGTTTTTTCTTGCTAAGCCAACAATGACTCCGTGGCTAGGGGGAGCGGGTTATGGGCTTATGGTACTTAAGCAAAGTCTAGCATCGGGATAACCACCTCATAGGGACAAATCGGTTCACTAAGCACGCAGAGCATCTCAGTTGAAACATCAGAGGAATCATTCACCACAAACACCCTCCATGAAACCACGATCTAGGAAAGCAGAGCGAAAATATGTAAGCCGCGATTGCACAATCCAACGTATATAAATAAAGACACAGGACAAAGAATCAAGCAAGTAAATTATAGACAAGCAATACCATGAAAGAGAACAACCCTAACTTGGGCGTTAAAGTTTTCTCCCGAGAAACACCCCCGGGATCTCTTTTGAAGATTTTCATAGAAGCTGGGTTTGTAGTGCTAATTTTGGGAACTATATTGATGTAGAAGGCTCCCCACATATAGAATAATACTTGAAGCATGGGTTTTTAGGTAGTCACTATAATTGTGTACACACCACTAGAAGTTTCTCATTAATGTTCTACAAACTTGCTTATCCACCAACCCCTTTCTCTCGAGGGCCATTTAATTGGATTTCCTACTCTCTCTAAGGATCCCTACTCGTATTTCTTTTTTTTTTCTTCAAGGTAAGCAACTAGTCTATTTCCATTTCCTTTCATATCTCCACTGATTTGTTCTCTCTCATTAAATTCTTATAATGATATTCCCTGTGGTGATTGTTTCTCCTATGAAATCTTGATCTAGTTGTAAACTAATTCTTCTTAAAGTTTAGGTCAAAATTTCAAACAAAGTCTTTTGTAGGTGTAATTGAAATTTTGGACAACTATAAAACCCCTTACACCCCACCCACTCACCAAGATGATGGCTTAGACAACAAAAATCATATCTTTATGTATAAGTGGACTGGCTTACTTTAATGAGATATAAATTAAACAAAAGTAAAATCAGATTGTTGACACCATCATTACATTAAGATGACGTCATTGACTAACCGTTATCATCCAACATCTCTATATCTTTATGGATCATGGTCAGTCCAATCAAATTTTGTCTAAAACTGTACTAATAGGGGGTAGTGAGGGATTCTTTGGAGTCAGAGAAATGGTCAATAGGGTCCCCCGGTGTGAAGGACGTCGACATAGTAAGCTTTTGCTCCAACTAATGCATGGAGATTCAAGGAGGGGGACAAGGGGGTGTGTTATGTCACCCTTTTCCCCTTTAATTTTTATCTCATTTAATATTAAGAAAATATAATTCCTGCATGTGACAATCACAAGACCCAGTTAAATCTTTTATTAAATCATATTGTACCCCCGAGATACGGTAACAATTGGATCCCTAGAAATATCAATACGACAGAATAGTTAATATTAGTTATCTTTGCCCGGAAACTAGGGAATAAATTACCTTTTAAATAATTATCGATTATCCTTTCATTTATTTACTGGGGATACCGTATACTATGTATTCCCGACGTACCATATAAGAAGTGTTATTGAAATATTTTATAAACGGTAATAAAAGATCACTTTTAATACGTAAGAGTTCTAAACACATTTTAGAAAGTAGGAAAAATTATAAAGATCAACACTCTATTCGTAGGGGTTTTAATAATAATTTATTCTTTCGTATGAAAATTAGGCCCCGTCTGTGGATAAATACAATCTTCGTTTTCAAAAGTAAAATTAAATGTTTTTATTTATTTATATTGAATTTACAGTGTCAGCTTTGATGAGAATGAAGTCGGTTGTACTGTTCGATCAAACGGCCATTTGATACACAATTCCGGCCTCTTTCATTTGAACATTCATCCACCATTCATAAAACAGAGCAACTTCCTTGGAGTAACTTGCTAGGTTCGTTTAATCTTATATGGTAATTTTGGGGGGGTCTGATGTTTTGCCACCAGCATTTGGTTGGGTTTTCTTTTTGTGGGTTATTAGTCACAGAAATTTTGCACTTGTCTCATGCAACAAAGGATTACAGTGTGTTGTGATTGAATTTTGTTTGGGTTTGCGAACCAGTTTTTGATTGCATTTTATGTTGTTTTTCCTCTAGGTAAAGGTGCAATCTTTATGACTGTAAATGATTTTGAAATTTAATTTTTTTGGTTCTTTGGGCTGAGTCAATAAATGCATTCTTCATGAATATAGTTAAACTGTTTGAATTTGGGCATTCACTTTAATCTGGGAGTAGTTTTAAGGTTCATCTTGCATCCCATAATCA
>JAULKM010139173.1:0-35283 GCA_032355605.1 Rubia tinctorum
GCTATTTAAGTTTCAATATCCCTTTATAGACGTACCCTGCGGGCTAGACGTTTGTAGAGAAACCTTGTAAGTGTACCGTGCGGGCTAGACGCTTATGAGTCGAGTTGAGTATACCCTGCGGGCTAGACACTACGATTCGTGCATTTATTTGAGTTGGGTGAGATCCTCAAATAAATAAAGATCCCATTTTCCGCAATCCATAGTTTTCGCAAGGAGATTCATATCAATATATATATATATATATATAAAAGGGAAAATGGAAAAGTAAAGTGATAGGTGCTAAACTAGCTTACTCCGCCGAAAAGGCCATTGAAGATAATCCAAGAGTTGTTGATGAAGAAACCGCAAAAGATGGCCAAAAGATTTTCAAATTTTAGTCTCTGATTTCTCTCATTTTTCCTGGGAGCCCTTTCGGGTTTTATTCCTAGCATTCACACATGTTGAACTCACTTCTCACCTTTTCCTACATAGCCTCTCATTTTTGCCTAGGTTTTCCAACATAACTGGGCCTAGCCTATCATTTTTGCCTAGGTCTTTCGACCTATCCGGGCTTTTCTCCCATTTTTACCTAAGTTGCCCTTGGATTTCCAACTTAGCCGGATATATATATACATATTAAATTTTTATAAAAAACATTACACCACCAAAGATTCATTCCAAAATATTCCCACAAAAACAAGGAGATAACACGCTAAAGATTACACCACCAAAAACTCTACCATAATTCCCAAAACCGAAGATAACACCAAAAACACCAAACAAAACAACATCAAAAACACCAAGGAATCTCGAGATGAAAAACTCCTAAGTGTTTCACTACTCCCTCCCCAACACTTGAACTTTGCATTGTCTCCAATGCATTGAAACAATAGAAATCATATGTGGGAAAGAGAAAATTAGTAGAACTCAGTCATGTGACCCCGAAGGGTCCTTTCTCAAGTGTTGTGTCTCACGTCTCCTCCTTCTTTCTTATTTTTGAATTTCTTGCCTCTCGATGGGAATAACGTCCCAAAAACCATCGAGCTTTGAGATATGGAATCTCTCGATTAATTTCTCGATGGCCTTTTCTTGGACATCCGCCCTCTCATCCACAATAGTGAACTGCTCCTTCACTTCCCGCTCGATGGAGTCTAACCTAGACCCCAAACTTGCACGGTGCCCTCCATAGAGTCTAGCCTAGTTCTGAGCTCCTTCAATTGCAAACTCATTCCTCCTACTGCTTGACCGATATCTTGTACCATTTGGGTAGAACTCGCAAATTGTTCCCCAAAAATGCGCAATTGGTCGAGGAAGTGCGCGGGTAGGTGATTCCCTTGATAGAGTCTCACCATCATCCTTCTCAATGTTTATGTATAGGCTTGATAAGACTTTGTAGAAGTCCTTTTCAAACAGTGGTTTGGGTCCTAGGAACGAATCCTCCAATACAGTGTCTTGGTTGATAGTGGTACACTTCGAATGTGGAAAAACTATGAAACTACAGGTTCTGGAGCCACTGTAAAACCACACAAATCGATCCTCGAAGGTTTTAGTAGTGACCATAGAATCCCTTGCCAACTTATCCATAGTATACCTTGTACCCGGAAGAACTAAGTTCGCGAATGCGAATAGAGAAGGAACCGGATGGCCCAAGTGTTAGGCTAAGAGTACGATCATTCCACCCATCGATATTTGGCCACCTTTCTTATTTTCTATAGCCATGCATTCCTCCATAAAGGCCACCACCATATTGGGGTAGAAATTCCCCTCCGGAGTCATCGCCCAAAGGACTTGGACGTCCGAATCAGGGCACTATGAGATCTCTCCGTGATAGAATACCCCCATGCACAATAATCGCTGGACATAGCACAATATTGTATGGATAATCGCGGTGCTCTTGTAAAGATACTTCCTCTCTGTGCCCGAAAGAATTCCCCAAAAATTTCTCAATGAAAATGGAAGGCCTTGTCGGTTTTTTCTCAAAATCTCCTTTGCGTACTTCCACCTGAATGCTTGGGTAATGTCCCAATGCAACATAGTGCACTCCTTATAATCCAAGTTGAAATGGATTATTCACCTGCCCACATTGCATGTTGCTTGCTCTAAGGTTGCCAGAAACTCCAAAGTCCACTGTATGTAAGTCTTGGAATGCTTGTCTAAGAAACTCTCTAAGCCTATTTGGCTTAGTAAATATGTGACAGGTTCGAGTATACCTTGAACTCCCAAGGTCTCCTTGCATGCAAACTTTGTCTCCAATATGGTTCTCTTTGGGCATCTCAAGTGTTTCCATCTCCGAGCCGCACTCCTTAAAATAGTGGTCAACCCCATGAACCCATAGACAACACAAGAGGGGTTAGGAGGAAGGGAGTTCACCGGCTCTTGTCTCCCAACCTTGGCCGACTTCTTCCTTTTGTCACCCAGGGAAGTTGTTCTTTTTTCTGACCTACTTCTTTTTGGAGCCATCCTATCACAACAAGAAAAGGTGGGAATGCAATAATATACGAAGGCATGAATAAAATATCATTCAAGAAGAACACTTCTTCCTAAATAGTCTGAACATTCCAAATCATAATATCTCAACATAAAGACTATTCAATCAAGAATCATTCTCACTAAACAACAAACTCATGGAAAATCATAGCATCCAATCAAAATGATCATGAAATCAATAATCATTAATCCTAACTCACCACAATCAATAAAGAGCATATCATTAAAGCACAAGGATATATACTTGCCCCACGCTTACTTCAACACAAAATCATTCACATAGCCCAAAATTTTTCTCAAAAATACTTCAATATTTTTTTGAAATTCAAACTCCTCATCACATGATTATCAAGCTAAATAAAGCATAAGCGAGAATATTGGGATCATCTAAGATTGACAGAACCTGTTGTTCCTGCTGATGGAATTAATCATGTCTCAATTGTAAAAGCCATAAGTGAGAACACCTAACAGATTGCGATAAGTCGGCAACCAACAAGTAAAGAAGGTGAGGTTTTTACATAAATAAAGGAAAAAAACAAAAAAAATCTAACACGTAGGAATACAATCCCAACAAAAACTCACTAGTACATGAATAGTCATTAATGGCTCTGTTGCACGAAAGTTGCAAAATTTTGATGCCGTCTTAACATAATTCCGATATCAAATCATAATGTCTGCCAACTCCCATGAATGAAGGCTATGACTCACCAATGTGCAGGGGTTATTTAATAACCTTCACGCCATTATGTGATGTTTAACGGTGTTGGTTTCATAATCGCCATTGGTCTAGAAAATCAACGGTTCCATTTAAAGAATGTGGTATATCTATACTTGTTCCAATTTTGGAACCTGGTTAGCAGTCACAAGATGAAGTGGTTTACTACGAGTCTGTAAGCTATATCAGTTTTGTCAACTTCGATGGACTCGACAATCAGATAGACACTTGAAATCAATACAAATATCGAAAACATTATTAGACGTATTAAAAGTACTCTGTTGTACACCAAATATTTTATGAAAACATGACTGACGAAGTAACTCACATTTGGCCATTCTTTGAATCAGCTATTTTTTTCCAAACTCGGCACGATGTCTAAATATACGGCGGTTGAAACACTGCCTATCATTCAAGTTCCAAATAACACTGCTACTGGCGCCAATATGCCCCTTACCATAGTATATGTGTCAGTTTTCTAACATACTTTTAAACTCGGAAGGACAATGATGGTGTTTGGTCTTGTTCCTGAAGGTTTGTTGGTGAAATATTTATTGGAGGTATATTTAACAATCATATATAAACCTACAATGAACACTTCTCACCTTATTGGTATGGTTGGTAAAAAAACAATCATGCTAGTATTATTTCGGCCGATCTAAGAACATCATATGAGTATTTTCAACTTGTTATACATTTATTGAGGTGGCTTCTAACCATGCAATGATGGAAAATTGTTCATTCATTCGTTGTTCTTGTAAAGATTGGGAAAAAAATGATATTTATGTGTGGGTACATGGTTTTCATGAACATTTGATATTTTGGGGTTTTGAAGAACCATATGCAAGGTGAATTTAGCACGAAGAACATGCAGATGCACGTGATGATGATAAGACTGACTGCAATGCGAATTCTATGAATTACAAGGAGTTGTTGTGTGATTTAGAAGAGGATGTAGCTAGGGAGTTCACAAATAGACATGAGGTCTTACATGCTATGTACAATGAAAATAAAACACCTTTGTATGAGGGATCGAAAAATACTGTATTGAGTGTGACCTTTAGTCTGTTGAATTTGAATGCTTAATATGGCCACTCTAACAAGGGAATAATAGAAGCACTACAGTTGAAAAAAGGATTTTCTCTCGACAAAAAATCTCATGTTTAACCGTGTTTATGATGCTAAGGAGTTACTGTGTCGCATAAGAATGTAGTTGAAAAAAACTCATACTTGTCCGAATTATTGTATGTTTAATGAGTCACGATATAAATTGAAGACCGACAATGTTAATATGGACGATGGGATTGTCACAAAAATGATCAAACAAATGGCTACCAAGGTTATATGGTACCTCCCAATAATTTTTAGGTTGAATCGGTTGTATGCAAACAAGGATGGTGAAAAGCATTTGACATGGCATGATGACAGATTGAAACCTGACGACGATGTGATTTGGCATACCTCATACGATGATCATTTGAAGAAGATTCATGATATGTACTAGGAGTTTGACAACGGATGCTTCTAGGTTTATCTACCAATGGTATGAACCCCTTTGGAATTTGAGTGGTACAGTTCATGGCCCGTCATGGTTGTTATCTACAACTTACCCTCTTGGTTAACGATCAAATGAAAGTGATACGAACTAGGATTTTCTAATTTATTTTTGAGACTAGGGTTTTAGGAGGATAACGCTATACTTTTTTTTTTGTATAAGGTGGAATCAAGAATTCAAAAACTAATTCAAGATCATGGAATCAATGAACATTAGAACAAAACAAATATGATTATGAGCATGCAATAATTTTCAGAAGGGTGGATGAAAATATAATAAGCACATACATTGTATAAGCTATTAACAACTACGAAACTGATTGGGAGGTGAAGGCGGATAATTCTTGTTAACGGTCAGACCTTTGGATGTACTCCTGACTTTAAGATGAAAGTGAAGGCGGATAGAATGCCAAAGTATTCTAACTCTCAGACCCTCGTTGTCCTTCGACTAAAGATTTGATCCACCTAATAAGAAAGATAAAAAAAATGGATTAGTATATGACACAGATGAGTTTATGAATTGATAAAATTTGAAATAAAATAAATTGCAAAACTCAAAACCCCTGTCTGTGGTTCGACCACAAGAAGATCTTTTCCTTTCCTCTAATACCAACTGATATGAATCCCCTTACGAAGATTCTGGATGCTGAATATCTGATGGTTTCTTGATTGTAACAAGATAATATCGCCTAACCTTATAACCGCTCCACAAACTGTTTACTAACTGGCCTGTATGATTAACTCACAAATTTGAAGGATATTACTAACTTAATTAACCAGTAGGATTAAGTAACAATTGAACGCTAGCAAGCAAAGAGTAATAACTCAAAATTATGAATATATGATGTATAAAGTGTGTCAACGGTAATTAAATTCGTTGATGGCTCTCCCTATTTATATGTAGGAGTTCGGCCATCTTTACAAGAGAAAGAAGACAAAATTCAGCTAGGATTTGATCTAACTTCTTGCTCAATTAGAATTGTCTTTGGAATCTAAATCCTACTCAAAATGCATGTCCTATCTAATATTTTCTAATCTAATTAAAATTTAAACTAATCTATTCCAATAATTTCAAGATTAGTTCTAATGTAAATACACTACCTCACTAAAAAAACCCAGTGGGAAAAAGAGTATAGTGTTATCCTCCTAAAACCCTAATCTCGAAAATAAATTATAAAATCCCAATTCGTATCATTGATCGTCGCCAATTAAAGATCATTACTAACAAGTTCATTCCAATCCATTATCCTACAAGTCAATCACAATCCAAACCATTAGCATTATCACAACAATAATCATAATTACCCACCCCTAATTAACCTAACTATAAACCCTAATTCAAGATTTATATATGCAAAACCCTCATTTCAAGATAATTTCAAACAATAACTTTAGATACAACTTACTTTTTTCAATGGAAAATGATGCTCTTCAATGTATTACCTTTACTTCTTCATCAATGGATTAGGAAAGGGAGAAAATTAACCCTTCAAATTTGATTGTTTGAGAGAATTTGATGAAATGAGCGCATTCATAATAAATATATCGGAAGTAAAAACCCTTCTGAGTTCGAAATAAGGCCCCGACACACCTTACGAACTCTAAAGGTCTATCGTCTTTTAAGAAATGGTGGAGGCCTTCTGTTACGAACTCGTAAGATGTGTCAGAGCCATGTTCCGAACTCGTAACCATTGCCAATCGAAGGCGTTTTGACACAATCAACTTTATTTAGGGCTAATTAAAGGGGGTTATAACGTTAATCGCTTTTAATTAACTCTAACTAAAGGCAGTTATTTGAAAACCGCATTAATTAGCGGAACAACCGCCTTTAAAACAAATTTGTTGGTGCCGAACAGGGGTTCCGAGTTTGGAACTCCTTCACCAAGGCGGTTCCAAGTTCTGAAACCCTTCAGCATGGTGGTTCCGCATTTTTTTCCCGGAACCGCATTCTATCGCCGCCTTAAATAGGTTGGTCTCTACCAGTGAGATAAAATTTTTTTAGATAAATTCCAAGAAACAACCGGCCAAAATATAAACTACTCAAAAAGTGAATACTTCTTGAGTAATAACTGTTTAGTGGTACAACTCAATAGGGTTAGAAACATTCTTGGAATGAAAAGAGAACCACTGCCCTTCTCCTACCTGGGTGCTACAATCTTCTTAGGTAAAACAAAATAAATATAATCTTCCAGCTCTTAATTGAAAGATTCTATTCTAGTTAAACAATTTGAAGAATAAGTGGCTCTCCCAACCGGAGAACCACTTTAATCCAATCATTTTGTATTCATTGCCCCAACACATATGGACAGTTCAGAACCCTAAAAACCATGTCATTAAAATCATGGAAAGAAATATGACATATTTTTTTTAGGAAGTTTTGACAATCAACAAAAGAAAAGATGGAAAAGATGGAGATATATGTGCTTTCCCAAGGAGGAAAATGGGACGGGCTTCAAATATTTCAAAATGATTTTTAAATCCTTTTCATTAAAGCTCTGGTGGAAAACTTCAAAAAAATGAAGTTCCATGCATGGGATTTTTCATTTGGTCTCTCCCCCCATCAAATAGGAAATCACATACTTGAAAGATAATCTCCAAGATTAACCAATTGGCATGTGATAACTCTTAAGAATTATTCTTGAGAAATGATCCTGCAATTTGCTTCAATCAAACTGGACTGGGAGTGGCCCTTTGGAGAACCAAATTCCCCCCAGGAAATACTCTACTATTATGTTGCAGACATGGTGGTCTCAAAACATTACTTCATCTCCTCCTATCGAGATCTTTTCTCTTCACAGGCCTTCCATTACATCCAAGATGCTGAAATCGAACCTTCAAGAAGTATTCCCACAAAAGATTCATAGAAATAAAAATCTTTGGACTGGGACTGGTATACCTTTTCGGATTACTTTCTGCACCTGGCTAAACGGAAAACTAAATCGCCTGTAGCTGTTTTTAAATGGCTAAAACCCAACCACGGTTATAAGGTTAATGTTGATGTGGCTTGGCTACATAATAAGGCTGAAATTGGAGTGATAATAAGAGATCAAAATGCTTCTTTCATTGCTTCTAGAACCAGTTTCACTGATGCATATTCCTCGCTTCATGCGGAACCTTTAGCCATCGATTTGATGTTGCATATGGGAATCACGGATTGCCATTGTTGAATCCGAATCTAAAGGTACAATTTCAGCCATTGAAGGCACCTTGGAGGTCTTTTACTTTGGCTCACAAAATTAGCATTAGAAAGAAAGGCTGATGCATTGGCTAAAAGCTCTCTGAAACAGAAACTTCCTTTGATTTCTCAAGATTACATAACCTACCTGCAGTAGTTAAAGGTTTACTTATTCTAGATAGCTTGGAATTACCTTCTATAAGAATTATGAATGGTAGTAGGCTTTCGAGTACGGATGCTACTGAATAATCTTATTTGCAGGTTTGCAGCTCACTCAAAAAGCTTCACTCAGTTTCAAGCACAAGGACAAAAGAGACCACGGAACCAAACTGATGTTTATGCTCAGTTTTTTCTTTCCCTGCTGCTGTACACATGTCCTTTTGATGATGACTTTGCCTGATCAAGCCATTAACAGCTATGATCATATATTCTTGGGCACCATCATATTTTATGCTGCATCAGGAGCTCACAGAGTTCCTCACTTTTGCACCGAATGTTTTCAGCACTTCTGCTATAAGGTGCTGAAGCCTCAGGTTCTATACAAGCCTGGGAGAACAAATTATAGCTTTTAATTTGCAGATATTTATCAGATTTTTTTTGTAGCAAACCATAACTGATACTAGGATTTATACCCTTAAATATTCCTTTTAAATTTAGAAATTCACCACTAGATTACCTTTATTTGTTAGATCTCAAACATATTTATCTACTGTAACTTTCTTTTTTGAGGTTTGGGGGCCCATTAAATACATCTCCTCCACCTATGGGTGGGTTTATATTTTCTTTAAAAAAATCAATTAACCTTGATTTCATTGATATGATATATATTTTAAATTTCAAATGTTAAAAATCAAAATTACAGAAAAGAAAGAGGGGGACCTAATTAAACTACTATATAGTGATGCACGACATGACCAAGTGATATCAATCACTATATAATAAAAATTATTTATTTTTTTATGGTGCTATCAACCTGGGCGCTTGAAATCATTTTAACTAATCTAAACCCACGATGTCTAAAAATAACATATATGTTACTAATTTAATTCTTTACTATATTTAATCATTCATAACTTATACTAATATTATAATATATTATACCAAACACTATATTAGAAATTGTTTACTTTTTGGATGGTGCTGTCAACCTGGGATATTGAAATTATTTTGACTAACATAAAACTAAGTTGTCTGAAAATAACATACTAATATTATAATATGTTACTGATTTAATCCTTTACTATATTTAATCATTCATAACTTATACTAATATTATAATATGTTAATGATTTTAATTCGTTACTATATATAATTAAAATATATAACTTCTTAAGTTTTAAATAAAACAATAAATATCCCATTGTAATATATATATATATATATATATATATATTACTGAAGAAATTTTAAAGAAACACATAATCTGAAATAACAAAATGTTCGGATTGTTTTTATACATTGATAGAATACTTTTGATAGAAATATGAATATATAGTATTTATTTATTAATTTATACATGACAAATCTTATTTTAGTCCGACTAACTATTAAATGGGAAAATTTTATAATTAGTGAGACTAATAAGGCCATTTGACATTTACTTTTATTTATTGCAATGAGATGCATATAATTATGATAGCCTTTTAAAATAAATCTCAACATATAAATAATTACTTTTTAAATAAATTGAATGAAATATTATGCAAATAATCAAAAACATTATATTCAATATTTAACGATTTCCTACTATCTCATATAGTTTTTCCTTAGATGACTAAAATTTAAAATTTTAAATAAAATTATTTATTTTCAATTTAAATGTAAGACACAACAAGTACAAAAAACTTAATCATAATATTTTAATTAATAATATTGCGCAAATTGCGATGGTAATCCTAAAGTTTGCAAAGGTACAAATGAAATATGCATAATTAAGCAAATCTCTATATAACCTCAATCATAGGTATTCAGTTTTACAGATTCCATCAATCATCAAACTAAGGATTGGCATCATATATATCATTCCAATGTAATGAATTATAATCAGCAAAACCCGTCTCAGTCAGAAGACTCCATCAATCATCAAGACAAAGATTGGCATCCTATATCTACATATTATTCCAAGGGAATGAAGAATAATCATTCCACATATGATCAGCAAAACCAGTATCAGAAGGGAGCTGGAAGAAGGGATCTTTATCACCAGAACCCGTATTAGAAGGGAGGGCGAAGGGATCATTACTACCAAACCATTCAGTATCATTGCTCAAAATTGTTGCATCTGTCATGGCCGGCATCGGCATGCTCCCACTTGCACCGAGCTGTGTATCATTCACCATCCAGGCCTCCTGGTTCGCGCCGTGACTGGAGCCAGGTGCAGCCTGGTTTGCAGTAAGAGTGGACCCAGATGCAACCTGAGACGGCGTGGGCTGAGCAACCGGTAAAGCTGGGAAGACCAGGGATTGGTTGAATGCGAAAATTTCCTCGAGACCTTGAGGATTACCATATGTGCAAGTACTTTTGAGACCGCGATCCACTGGCTCTAAACCCATCATCTGCTGAGCTTGAAGATTTCCTGTCAGTTTCTGCTCGTGGTTAAGAACAGCAAGCCAGGTGAAATTTTCATTAGACGTCATTTTATCTTGCAAAGATTTAGAATGCGCAGCCAGGCGAATAATCTTGGCAAAATCAGGACACATGTGCCTGATTATGGTTATCAGGACACCCACCTTCAAAGCCTTCTTCAGATCATGAGGCTTTCTGTAGGGAGGCGGATCTCCTCCCTCCACCCCTAAATCCAGCCACCATTCTTCGGCGCATGTGGGCCACCAGGGTGGAGGTACGCCCTTCTCTATGGGGTACTGTTTTTGTGGTGGATTGCAGTGCTGAAGCAATGCTGATAACAGCGACCCCAGAGTCGCATCATGCAGCTCGAGGAGGCTTCGCGCGGTTGAACTCACTGTGACATGGCTCATCCCAGACACAGAAGCATTAGGGCAACGCTCTTTCTCGTACTTAACCATTGCAGAGGGACCATTTTCATCAAACTTGACATCATTTTTCCACCAAGCGCCAAGGTTGTCGGAATTGGCTGTTACCGGGATGCCATTCTCCGTTATGAACCCTAATACGTAACCCTGTACTTTGCAATCATACATCATTTCAGCTATGGTCTTCGTGATAAGACCATGTGCCCTTGATGCCTTTCTTTTCCGGGACATGGCCTCTAGCTGTTGGCTCTTCACTGAAGTACTAGGTTGCAGATTCTTGTTAATTTCATCCTGTACTTTCTTCAGCTTCTTCTTTTTCTTCAACAGCCATTGATAGCTCGAAATCTTTTGCTCCAGCATATCAATATCCATATCCTCTTCAGCCTCCCCGGGACTCAAGTACTCCTCAGGTCGGTGAGGAGGAAACAGTAACTCACTGTTGTCCAAGAATTCCATGCCTGAAACCAGACAAAATCAACAAATTTTAATGATGTATCTTATTTTTTCCCAGTACAATAAATGCCACAAAACCTATTTTCTTTTAGGCTGTGATTAAAAAATATAAATGCTCACAAACAATTGCCGGAAAATGAAATTTCAAAAAGAATCTCATGATCTAAATTAAAATCCTATGCAAGATTTCATAAATTTAACCTTTTAATTTCTCATCTTCAGGTAGATTGCTATACATTCATTCCTTCTTTCATTATTTCATAGAACAGAAATGAAAATTAATAGAAAAATTCATACTAAAAAAGAAAAACACAGATAAGAATATCATACGAAGAGATATACTATTCACAGTCTCCGTTATTCATATATAATACGCACAGCAAGAAAAAGAGAGATAAAACCAAGAACATAAAAAAATAAATAAAAATCCACGCCATACCAGTAAAACCAGCCGCCATCCTACTAATCCTAAAGATATTTTGTTTCAACTGCTTAACAGGTTTCGAATTAACGATGCTTCTCTAGTAGAGAAGAAGAAGAATGTTTTTTTTTAAATGAAAAAGAAGAATGTTTTTTTTAATGAAAAAGAAGAATTGCTCAGTAGCTGAAAATTGACAAGCTAGGGCGAGCAATGGTGCCAATTTAAATATAAACACGAAAATCTAAAAGAATTTCGCCATTTAAAAAATGTTCATTTCTGTATGATTTGGGTAATTAAACTGCTCTTATCGTCTGAGGTACAGTACTTTTTAGAATGTTAATTAATGGGATAGATTTTCAAGCGTGCTAAAATCGTTATACTCAAAATATAAATTCCCGCCTTGACAACATTTCAAATATTCAAAAACTTAGTAATAATTTCAGTAGATTCAAATACCAAAATAGCATGATGAATAAGTTGATATAACTTAAATTATATGGGTTTTTTATATTAAAATACCGTTTTTGATTAATGCCTTGACCATTTTGGTGGTTTGTAAATATATTACTCCCTCTGTCCCAGTTCAAACAGCATATTTTTTTGTCAACTTTCTCATACCATGTTTGACCAACGATAACTTTATTTATATATAATAATAGTGTATTAAAATTTGATGTTTAGAAAATACATCATGCAGGGAATCCAATGATATCTCACATATGATATTTGTATCTATATATTGGTTAAAATTTATGGTCAAATGTGTTTTGATAAAGTTGACCAAAAAGTGTGCAGTTTGAAATGGACAGAGGGAGTATTTCTTTTTTAGGTGTTTCAGGTTCATTCACTTTTTTATATGCATCGGTTGAATTAATACTTTCTGGGATACATAGCTTGACAGAATCGTTTCCATTAATTAAATATTAATTTTCTAATAAATTAATTTAATAGCCTCTCGACAGATTTCTATTTTCGTAATATTAGTTTGTCATTGAAAGAGCGCGGGCAGTTTTTTTTTTTCCAAAGTGGAGGTCTCCCGACAAATGGCCTATCTTTAGTCACGGACAGTCCACTTTATTTTTTCATTTATACATTGCATTTGTTAAATTACATGCTAAATTTAAAATTTTAAAGGGCAAATCTAAATACAGGTTGAGAATTTCTAAATGCGGGTAAACTTAATGATGGATTTACTATATTATCCCTATTATTTGAAGTTAAATAATTAAAATTATATCTATTTAAGGGTAATATAGTAAAATGCTCATTAAATTTAACTGCATTTTGTAATTCTTAACATGTACTTAGATTTTGTGCTTTTAAAATGTACTTTTTATTTTATGTATTTTATTTATATTTTCACTTTGAAATATACATTATTACTCCCTCCACAGCCAAATCTGCACGGAATCTTCTTTCCAGTCAAAGTAGTCAAACTTTAACCACATATTTGAATACATATATAAACAATAATTTCATCTTATGAGATATGGTTAGATTCGTCATAACATGTAGTTTCTAAATATCAAATTTTTATGTGTCATAATTGTCCATAACTACACATATTTACAATCAAACATGTTTATTGGAGACCGTGAAAAAGATTTTGTGCAACTTTGGGTGGGACGGATGGAGTTCTTAATTAAACTTATAATATAAAATGTTTAATTTTTTAAAAAAAATGCAATTTTTAATGTAATAAGTTTATGGATAGGCCACCTTTCCTGGGCTCTAAATCTTCTGTTACACTTTTGTCTAACACTTTATGTTACACAGGTAAAATTTTGTCATGTGTCCCTCCTAAATCTGGATCTTTTGTTAAACTTATGTGTAACACTCTATGTTACACCATAACACTCTACGTTACACCAGTAAAAATCTGTCATTTGTCCCTCCTAATAAAATTATACAGAGATAAAAATTATTAAACTAATATTAGTTAATTTAGGCGGGACACATGGCAGAATTTTACTGGTGTAACATAAAGTGTTACACAAAAGTGAAACAGAAGATCCAGAGCCTCCTATTTCTTGAGACTTCACCTTTTTCAAATATAATAAAATAAAGTTCTTTTATTCTGACATTCCTATCACATAATCTTGTTTTATGCAGTCTAAAGTTTTTAGTATGGTCTTTATGCAATTAATGTAATTTTTAATTGAGGTGGGTTTTTTTTAATATGATAATAAATTTAGAGATCTATTGTGCAATTGTCAAAAAATCATATATATTACAAATTTTGATAATTCTCCATTTTTTTTCCTTTTCATCTCACTAGTGGAGGATGCATGATTAAAGATACCATTCAAAAGCGGTTCCATCGGTTTTCCCAGAAACCGTCTTTCTGAGTAAATTCTGATTTTAGAACTATGGTGATTCAAATCTGAAAAATGAAGGAAGGTGGTTATCTTGTAACCGCCTTTGATTGGTTTAAAACCAAGGCATTTTTTTATTTAACCGCCTTTGATTGGACCCAATTAAAGGCAGTTCAGTCGAACTGCCTTTGAATATAGGGATTCTGAGTTTGGAAATTTGATCTGAGGGTAGTTACGACATCATAATATGTATGTCAGTGGTTTGACGAAGACCAGAGTATATTTTCGGCGCCAGAAGCTTAATCGGACCCATCTTTCAAGTTCATAACAAGATCATATTCATAGTTGGGATTTGACAACGAGTTCGGAGTTTGGTATATAGTCTTTCAGGACACTAATAAATGCGGTTTATGTCATTGTGGTATGAAAAACTCATTTGATAAAAACTAAATTTCACTATGGGTTTCTTGAAGTACTAACGTGGAATTCATTGGACATTTTAAAGGTATGTAGGCTCTATTTGACAGAGTTTATAATTTGTTGTGCTTATAAGCAAAACACTTTTTGGTATTTTGTAAAGTGCTAACTAAAAGCATATTATTTTGAAAGTAAAAGCTACTTTTAGGGGGAAAAGCAGAAGCTGGTCTCTCCCTAATTTCAAAATAAACCAGCTTTGTTTATAAGCACAGCTCTGCCAAACAAAGTCGTAATTCTTCCTCAATTGTATTATTCATCTGATTGGAAGAAAAATGAATTTGGTTTTGGAACTCATGTGTTTCGTTCATTAAAATGGTTATGATTTAATTGCATTGATGAATGTCAAAAAATGTTTTGTGTTGTATGATGGTCATGTGGTTGAAAATCTCACTTTATTATAGGTTATTGGATGAATTGAACTGAATTGATTGGTAGAGATTTGAGAAAATCACCCGATCACATCCCTTTTTGTAGCTTTTGGACATGCTTCCAAGAATGGCATGGTGCGAGCACGTTGCTCATGTAAAGATTTTTGGGATGGTACATTTTTAGGTAGGAAGAAATTACGTCAACATCTCGTTATGAGAGGCTTTCAAATAGTTATACCTCATGGTTATGGCACAGGGAGGTTGACAATGTTGGGGTAGAAGATGTTACACATAAAGACTTAGATGAATTTGACATAAATTTTGGGTTCGAGGAGATAGTGGAGGGCATTGCTAGAGAATTCCATGGAAAACCCGAAGTGCTAGAAGCTTTGCACAACGACAATAAGAAGACTTTGTTCATTGGTTTGAAACATTCGGTGTTGAGTGCCACTTTGAGAATGATGAATTTGAAAGAAAATGTGGGTGGACGGATAAAGGGATAACAGAGACGCTTGAATTAGTTAGGGAATTGCTCCCAGATGGTAATAATTTACCCGTTCACTTATATGCTACGAAAAGAATTCTTTATACTATGGGAAGGAAATTGACAAAAATACATGCTTGTCCGAACAATTGTATACTAAACAGAGGCCCAAAGAATGAAGACTGAGATAGGTGCATAGTCTGTGGTCAGCCTCGGCATAAGTTAAACTGGTGCGGAAGTCGAAGAAAATGACCCCAGCCAAAGTGTTATGGTATCTCACTATCATTCTCTAGTTGAAGAATTTATTTGCTTTGAAAGAAGATGCAAAATTGTTGACATGGCATGCTGAAAGAGATTGTCTGGCAGATGATATGATTTGGCATACGTCGGACAGTGAGCAATTGAAGAAGCTTGATGCTATGTACCCTGAGTTTGGTGCGGAGCCCTGGAATTTGTGACTTGGCATGTCTACTGATGGAATGAATCCATTTGGTAATATAAGTAGCACACATAACTCATGCCATGTCGTGGTGGTGATCTACAACCTCCCTTCGTGGATGACAATGAAGTGAAAGTATCTAAAACCTCCCTTCGTGGACATAAGACATTATTTTGATGTAATGCACATTGATAAAAATGTAAGTGACTCTTTTATTGAAATTTTTTTAAATACCCTGGGTAAAAGTAAGGATTGGTTGAAGGTTCATTTGACTTGTTCGAAATGGGAACTAAGAGAAATTTGGAACCAGTCACGAGTGGTGATGATTGTTATCTTCCACCATCTTTCTATTTCATGTCTCAATCAGAGAAGAAATCGTATTGTGAGACCGTAAGTGGTGTGAAGGTTCCGTGGGCTTATTTGTCCAACATAAGTTCATGCGTATTTGTCAAGGAATTGGAGTTGGAGCTGGAGTTGGTTGGTTTGAAATCACACGATTTCCACAACTTAATGAAAGAATTGGATATCATTTCCATTAGGTCATTTCCTTCTCATGTAAGATTGTACATTACAAAACCGTGTTTGTTTTGAAAGTCTATTTTTTCCAAAGTGGCCAAAAGGTAGGCACATGTGGGGTCGTACAAAACGTTGCGGGAGAGCAACTAACCTGTGGGTGCTTCACAAAAATATTTTTTTTATTAAGTTGCTCTGTGCTCACTACTAACTACTATAGAATAGCTAGTGGTAAGTCATTTGTTGTCCACATAGATACTAGAATTTGAATTTCAACTACACTATCTACAACCGGGCATCACTTGAATTATGTGTCATGAATTTCTAGTGCTTTAAACATTAGATTTGGAGGAGGGTTGTCTAATAACTAATGATCATGCAAACAGAGAGAGTAAAAACTATAATTAACTAGCCTTGGGATATATGTGTAACATAACTAATGATTGACTTTGATCCTAGATTCTATAACATTTAAGACATATAAACCTATCTCATGCTTGTGGCACATAGTGAGGAGATAGTTAGGAATTCCCAATGTCTTCCACACAAAGGTTCGTCTCAACTTTCAGAAGCTACCACACCTCCTCTGTAATTACAAAAATTGCATCGATCGAACTATGGATACGCTCTTATTTCTCTGTCAATCTCACTCTCAATGCTAATGTGCCCCGTCTTAAAGGAATAAAGCCTTGCGTAGGTTGAAACCATTCGATATGAGAGTGAGGACAATACGTCTCGGGCACTCCACTTTGGACACCAATCTCTAGGACTAGAGAGGCAAAGGAATTGGTATCTCGTGATGACTCTAAGATTGAAACGACTCTAGTCGCTACACAAAAACCCTAGTCTCTATCATGCTCATACTATTGGGATAAGCTGAGGGTTTCTCCCGTTAAAGATCAATTAGCATCCTTAACATGAATCATTATTACATGACATGCCAATTAGGTTAGATTCTAACGATCGGGGATGGTACTCTCGGGGTAGCATGCCAGCACTCACCTCCCCGGTACTCTCGAGCTTACAGTTGCTCTAATATAACCCTCCTTAGAATGAAATTCAAATCCTAGCACGATGGTATAATACTCATGAATCTATGGGTTCATTGTAGAACATACATGGCATACATCTTAGAAGAATATAAAGCACAAATCAAGCACAACTATTCATAGAACATAAAGATATGGAAATCTAAGAATCTCACAAAATCAACATAAAGTCATGAATACAAATAATTCCCCAAGAAATGAACTTTTATAGAAACACTAAATCCAAAGCAATCATTTTATTCAATACCATAAGCAAAAACTAGGAAAATAAATTAAGAGAGGAGATAGCCTCCTTCTCTCTCTACATATTCTTAGATCCTGAAATTATGGCATAGTAAACCCTAGTAGACTAGTGGTTGCTTATATAGTAGGTGGAAATGGGCCTTAGATAACCCCAAAAAGAGTAGAAACCCTAGCAGCCACGTCGGCACAGGCCAAGCAAAAGTGCTCAACCTGCGTCGCACAACCTGCACAAAAGCACACAGGTTGTGGTCTGGAAGTCCTTCTCGCGGAAAACTGAGTGCGTGGGCCATGCAAAACTGTGCGGGCTGTGGACTGGAGAGCTGATCCTTGCTGTCTGAGCATGCAGCCCGTGCAAAAGCACGAGGGCCACCATCTGGAATCTTTGTCTTCTTCTTCTGAGCAAGTGGTTGTGCAAAAGTTCACGAGTCGTGGGATGGAGTCTGGGATTTTCAAAATCTAACCGGGCGGGCCGTGCAAAAGCATGCGGCTCATGCTGGACTTAGTCTCCTAAGCACTTGGTTTGGCATAAGCCCTTATAAATATACACGTGTCATGCCAGTCTTCATTTATTTCAGTTTTGACTCTTTTTTCTTCAGCACATTCATCTACTACAATGTGATTAGCTCGTGGCCTTCAGTCTACTATCATCCTTCTGAATGACTTTCTAAAATCTATAACTATTCTTGTGAATGGCCTTATAAACAGTCTGAAGTGCCTACGAGCCATCTATAGAAAAAACTGACAATTAATTTATCTAGCTGCTCGTAGCGACATAGAATCCGTTAGATCTAAAATAAGCTACAAAATGAGGGATTTAGGTATGAAAACCACAAACGGTCATCTCTAAACCCCTTGTAATGTAAACTCACCGAAATCAAGCAATCTACCATACAAAAAACAAAATAGATGTTAAATGCCTTAGGAAATACATTCATTTGATGTATCATCAAATCCTCCATACTTAAACCTTTACTCGTCCTCGAGTAAACAAGAACGGTCAAATATCCAAGCGTACAATAGCATGCAAAGATTTTCCCCAAAACACCCAGCATTTTATCCCTAGACTACTCTATCCCCCAAAACATAAGAATCTCTCATACTCTCATATCCCAAAAAAACTAAAGTAATCTAAACAACCAACATGTCATTCAAAAGCGAGGTTCAATCATGTGAGTGTGTGAAACTAGCTTACTATACAAAAGAAGCTACCAAAAGACAAGCCAAGAGAAGCATAGAATAATTTTCAATTTCTCTCATTTTCATTCATTTTGCCTATGAGCCTTTTCGGGTTTTCATCCTGGTTTCCCACATTTTTTTTCTTTTTCAAAGCCCACATCTCACATTTTTCCACACCATTTGGCCTCTCAATTTTATACAGTTTTGTCAACCTATCAGAACCTTTACCATTATTGCCTAAGTCTCCGTTTTGGGTTTTTGACCTATCAATTTTAACTTTGATTTTTAGTTGACGTTTTATTGGTTGTAGTCGATGCTTTTCAATTTTGGTTGATATTTTATTTGATTTTTTGCATTTTTACTGCAATTTTTATATGATATTTTATGATTTTATTTGATGTTTTTCTACTTGTAGCTGGTGTTCATGATTTTAAGTTCGATGATCATATTGATTTTTTCGCAATTTTTTGTAATTATTTTTTAAAAAATTTGAATTTTTAAATATATTTTTGCAGATTGCAGTTGGAGAGAAAATTATGCAAAAATTTTGGAAAAAAATCCCTGGAAAAATATTGGAGATAGGTCCATGGAAAATTATTGGAGATAGGTCCCTGAATTTAGCATAGAGTTAGAATTGCATAAATGTCTCTGCCTAAAGTTTTGGCTGCCTAACTGAAACTGTCTCAATCAATTGACGCATTTTTTTAAAAAAAAATCTCAGGAAAGACAACCTGTCCGTTTGTCCATAAGTTTATTGACAGGCCAGAGACTATTTTGCAAAATGGAATTTTTTGTGTAATTAATGATGAAAATTTAAGTTTTTTATTAAATGGAAGACCTAATTCGCCTTTCTTCTACTGCTTCTCTTCTTTCTCTTTCCAGCGATTTGTCTCTTCTCTCTCCGACGGTTTCTCTCTTCACTTTGCATTGTTCTCAACCTCTTCTCCACCTCTTCTTTATTTCTCCATCACCATTCGTTTCTCCGCTACTTCTCTGTATTTCTCCGTCACTTTTTTGCATTTTTCCGCCTCTTCTTTGCGTTTCTTCACCTTTTCTCCGTGATTCTCCATCTTTTTTTTCTCAAATTCTTCTTCGGCCTCGCTGTCAGTTTGTTACTTCATCGGTTGTTGCATCATTCGCCGGATGAGGTGTGTCGTATGTCTAGGAATTTTTATAGTTGTATTCTTGTTCAATTTTGGTTCTATTGTTTAGATTTTGTATGTTGTTTGTATTTATTATAGTTAGGATTCGCTTTTTTGTGTTTTGAGTTGATTTGTGTATTTTTCTATGTGTATATTTTAAATTGTCCTCTCGTTGTTACAACAAACTTGATACTTGTTCGTCTGGAATTACGAGCTGCATTCGTTTACATATATGTTGCAGCTTTTGTTATCCGTCGTGTAACTGTTAGTTGTATTGTAAAATGACATTTTTTCCCTTTTTTTTGCTGATTCTTCATTTTGAATTCTGAGGTGCATATGTTTACTTATATGATGCACTTGTTTGTATTCAATGTGTACTTGTTAGTGGTACTGTGTATGACCTTTTGTTTTCATTTGTTGTTAATTGTATATTTTGAATAACGAGTTACAACTGTTTAATTTACTAACCAATATGTACTTGTTAGTTTTATTGTGTTTAACTTTTATTTTCATTGTTGATTATTGTTTTTTTGAATTACATATTGTACCTATTTGCTTATATGCTACAACTGTTAATATCAAATGTGTATAGCTTTTTACATGAGTTGGATCTAAACTTGAAGTGGTATGGAATGGCACAGTATTTAACATTGGACTCCACAAGATATTTCGACACGAGTTTGATTTAGATGAAGCTGACACTGAACTCAAGGAATTCGGAGATGATCTAACATTGAAGCTTAATAATTGATTCATTATATTAGAGATTGTTAGTTAATCTAGATATGAACACTGTTGTAATTGTATGTTCCATGATAGAAGATTTTTGTTATGAGCACTTGTAGGATTTATCCCGTATCTTACCATTTGTTCAAGTGTTGAGAGTTCTTCTTGAGTATGAAACCAAAAACATTTGCATGATTTTTATACAAACTATGCAATGTTTTTACATGTGTTATTTACATCCTGACAAGACTTTTAGTGGCATCTCTTTAATTGAAATCAGGAAAATTTACTCTCTTGTTTGAAAACAAATAGAAGTTTTAATGTAATTAGTACACATTGCAAGGAATCAAATGAAGTTCATGTGAAAATATTTTTAAAAATTACAAAATTGTGCAACCTCTTTTCTAGTAGTATAATGTAAGAAATACTAGTTGTAGGCTAACATATGCATGTTTTAACAAAACATAAACGATTCATAAGGTAACTTATGCACTACCTCTTGATAAAGTTTTGATATTCATAAAAGGAATTGACATTTTTAAATCAGGAGAGTGTTTTTGTTTAAACCGTACATGTTGTGAAGTAACCAATGCACAGTTAATATAACAATTTTAAATTGTTAAATTTCAACTTAACTTAGACATGATCTCATGAAAAAGTTTCATAATTCATATTCACAGTTTTTATAACATATTCATGTTATAATACAAATGATGCATATTGTAAGGTACCAAGTGCACGGTATATGCAAAAAATTTCTGCATAATTTATTTCGTTTTTCAAATATTTGCCACATATTTTTTACATGTTCATAGGAGCATAATTCATACATTCACCGCTTCAAATATTTCACTCATTTCTAATTCTACAACATAAACTCTATAATTTCCGTAGTTACCTTCTTATTGATCCGCACCCCGTGGGGTCGTCAATCAGGTATCAATTAACCTGCAGAGCGCTTAAATACTTAAGGTAGATATTTATAATGTTACTCATGTTCTTACTACTAAGCTACCAAAAGGTAGATAGCAGAAACTTTGGGGTCGTCCACAGAGATGCTAGGACCTTAAAGGTTGACTAAACAAGATCTAAGATATGCTCGTAAGGACATAACATCCATTAGGTCTAGTAAGTCTACAAAACTAAGGATTTGGACAAGAAAACCAACAATGTCTATCTAAACCCCCTTGTAATGTAAACCTGACTAAACCTAGAAATCAACCAACCAACCAAAACGTAATAAGAAACGTGTCAAATGCATTAGCTAACACATGCTTTTCGATGCAGATCAATCCCCCACACTTGAACCTTTACTCGTCCTCGAGTAAAAAAATATAAGAGGAAAGTAGCATGCAAAGAGAGTTAACCAATACATTCAAAATTATTCCTAAGCTACCCTAGTTCCCCCCAAAGATGTGAGACTCTCAAAAACCTCACTCCCCAAAGAAGCTAAAGTAACCTATCCAAAGTATCATACCAAGAAAAAGCAAGGTATACATGATAAGTGTCAAACTAACTTACTCTGCCCAAGAAGCCACCCAAGACAATCCAAGAGATGCTTGACATGATAAGTGTCAAGTGGCTAGTTGGCCGACTCGGACTTCAAGATTCTTGATATTCGAAAAGGCTCTAGTTCCAAGCTCCTCAATTTCTCTTCTTGTCATTTATGCGAAAACATATCTCTTTTTTTTCCAATTGAGCTATTGCATCTAGGATCTCCTCCCGGTCCTACTTGTACAAAGTGGTGGTGTTGTTATAATGTCCTTCTCGGGTTGAGGTTGGGATTGTCTACCTTGGTTGTATCCTTGATTTTCCTCGCGCCAATAGAAGTTGGGGTGATTACGGTATCAAAGATTGAAGGTATTTGTATAGAGGTCTTGTTTATCTCCGCTTTGGTTCCCTTAGAACCCTTGTTGGTGCCCTCTAGAAAATTTCTGGTTTCCACCATTAAAGTCCAAAGCCTTCACTTCTTCCAAGTCTTCAACCACTTATGGACTAGTGTTCGTAGGATGATCAAGATTGCAAATTCCACACACCTTGACTCGTTGAGCTCTCCCCTTCATAAACTCTTTTGCCATCGAGGAAAAGTGCTTAAACTTGCTCTTCCAACTTAGGAGAGTGAGCGAGCTCATCTAATGTCTTCACATGAGATCGGGTGCAAAATTGTCTTATCATATTGGCCATTTCTTTGAATAATGTCATTGCATCCTTGGGGTTGTCTATGAAGTTGTTGTACGCCGCATAGACCATTCTCATATCCTCGTCACAAAGGTCTTCGAAGAAGTAGTACACTAAATCACCTTCTTTGAATGGATGGTAGTTGTAACTCGCCAACAATCTCTTAAACCTTTCCTAGTACTCATAAAGTAACTCGTTCGCCATTTGTGAAATGTTGGAAAGCTGCTTTTTTAGACCTGTAGACTTAGATGCAGGAAAGTACTTTTCGAGGAACACCTGCTTCATGTCCATCCAAGAAGTGATGCACACTGGCAAAAGATAATATAAGTAATCCTTGGTTGCATCCCGCAGGGAGAGAGTAAAAGACCTCAAGTTGTAATCTTCTTTCGAAAATCTGATTGGCTTCATGTTGGTGCATATTAGTGAAACTCTAATAAATGTTTATTTGGGTCTTCACTGGCCATCCCATGGAATGTAGGTAGGCATTAGATCATGCCGCTCTTCAACTCACAAGTCACATTCGGTGGAAAATGTGGGAAGACGATGCATCGGGGTTGATTCTCTAAGTTTGGAGCCTTAAATTTCCTAATTGTATTATTGTCCTCTACCATCTCTGCAATATCCTCAACTTTTACAGTCGGTCCTTGTGGAACATTAACCCTAGCTCTCCTCTTTCTCCTACTCCAACCACATGCGTTATCCGGTAGGTAGTGTAATTTCCTAAGTTCCAGGTATGAGTATGTACCATAAACCCAAAACTATACCATATCAAACCAAAGATAAACACTAGCAAAAATATTAGGAGTAACCAGACTAGCTATCAAAAAGTCTCAGCAGCAAAAACTAACCAAACTACTAAATAAACCAAAACAAAAGTAAAGACACAAACTACTCTACCAACAAGCTATGCAATTTAATAGTTAAGTCTTTGGACTAGCATCCCCGAAAACGGTGCCAAAATTTGATCAACACCCCGCGGGGTCGCCAGTCAGGTATCTATTAACCTGTGGAGCGCTTAAAAGACCAAAGTTAGAGATTTATACTATTGCTCCCGTTCTTACTACTAAGCTACCAAAAAGGTAGATAACAACAAGTTTGGGGTTGGCCACATAGATTCTAAGATCTTAAAGGTTGACTAAATACAGCCGCAATCGGATCGTCAATCCGATCACGTGTCAGGAATAGTTAGTATCACAAAATAGGGTTTTGGGGGGTTTTATTAAACTAGTACAATCATGCAAAGATAGAAGAGAGTAAACTATATGAAACTGGCACTTGGGGATATTTTTGTTACATGACCGGTAGTATACATCGATCCTAGATTCAATCAAGTACAAGAAGTATAAACCTATCCTAGTGTTTATGCCACATAGTGTGGTTGGTGGTCAACACTTTCCCCTATTTGTCACATAAAGGTGCACTTGTATTCTTCTATCGACACTGCCTCCGTAATTAGAGGAGTGGGACAACAGCCCTGCCTGTTATGCAGATCCAATTCTCCTCTGTAAGATTACGTCCCGGGTACTCTGCTACGAATGCTTCTCCCTAGACCTACAAAGGTAAAGGGATAGACACCTTATTGTTAACTCTAAGGTTGCACGATATAGGTCGAATTATGCTAACCCTAGTTTATACTAAGCTATCTCTATTTGTAACCTTTCGGGCTCTAGTCCAGCTAACTAGCATACGGTCATTAGAACGTTGACTCAGCAACCCACATGCATACACACATACAGTCCCAAGCTATTGCTCCCCCTATCACATCTTGGTTTCACTCCCCATGGGATATCGATAAATGTGCCAACATGAAAGTAGAGTAAGATGTATGCCAACACAGTGTAATAATCACGCAATTGACAAGAAATTAAGGAATAAGTCAACATAATGTTCATAAGCATAAAAGGATAGGGATATCTTAGAATCTGACAAAATAACTAATGAATATAACTATAAATCCCCAAGCTAAGTCACTACTCCCTAAGTATTGAACCCAATTATTTCATTGGATTCAATGCCCTTGGACAAAACAAGAAAAATTAAACTAAAAGAGAAGGTTTAGTCTCTTACTCTCTCTACCTACGCTTAGGAAAAACTAGGAGAATTGAAAATGATCTGTCTAAACTTAAACCCTAGTAAACATAGGCCCCTATTTAGAGTAGATGGAAATAGGCCTTGAAAAAGGCCCAAAAGAGGGCATTAACCCTAGAAGCCACCAGGCACGGGCCATGCTATAGTACATGACCCTTGCTGCCCAGCCTAGAACGGTCCCTGTAAATGGCATGGGCGGCCGGCTGGGCGCTGGTCTTAGCCATTTTGAGCGTACGACTGCACCATCTGTCACGGACTGCCGTCAGTAGGTGCCTCCCGATGAGTTGAATGACACGGGGCACGTAGAATGTTGTGCGCCGCCGGCTAGAAGCTTGATTTTCCATTTCTGAATGTTGTGGGCCGTGTAAACATTGCAGGTCGTGTAAACATTGCGGGTCATCGACTGGGAGTCAATTTCTTGAAAATTGATGGTGTGGGTGTGCAAAAATTCACCGTTGGTCTTCAAGCATTTGAACTTGGTTTGGCACAGGCCGTGTAGAAAGGCACGGCATGTGCCCATACTTAGCCGCACGAGCACATTGGTTGGCACAGGTTGTGCTGATCCTTGTTGCCCATGCCAAAGGGACTTAGCACCATCGTGTTGGCCGGAACTGCCTGTGTAGTTTTACACAGTAGTGCCGGTTCCTTCTTTGTCAATTTTTTACTCCTCATCCGGGTTTGATTTCATCTACTATCACATTTTAACTCGTGGCCTTCTGTCCACTACCATTACTGTGAATGGCTTTCTACTATCTACTATCACCCTTGTAGATGGCCTTTTACAAACTACGCCAAAGTTCTTACTAGCAATCTAACAAATCAGCTCACAAAAGAAGATCTAGATATGCTCGTAATGACATAGCATCCATTAGGTCTAATAAGTCTACAAAACTAAGGATTTAGACAAGAAAACCAACAATGGCTATACAAACCCCTTGTAATGTAAACCCAACTAAACATAGAAATCAACGAAACAAAACATAATAAGAAACGTGTCTACTGCATTGGTTAACACATGTTTTTCAATGCATATCACTTATGTATAATTCAGAAGAGGAAGATGTACAGAATGTGAATTTCATTTGATTTGAACTAAATTCGTTCAGATGCAGAGAGTACGTGAGTTGATTTCAAATATGAAACAAGATATAGAAAGAGTATTCTTTCCTTATATTGATTCTAAATCAATTACGGAGTAATATATGTCTATTAGAAAGGATGGCAGTGTTAAAAGATTGGAGGGGAAGTTTGGAAAAATAAAACTGACAATTGAGTACCCTTGAAATTCTGTGCTCAAAATTAGTAGTTTGGGAATTGGTCCATTGTGATTAGCTGCAATTTCTTCAGGTCTCTGAGCCGCGGGAAGCAACTGATCCTACCCTTGCCGTTCACCGCTATCGTCTTCGCTTATCTCTCCTCTTTTTGATGAACGTGTGAGTTGGAATACTCTTGCCCGTTGTCTCTACGAACTCCTGCGAGACCACTGTCAGGTATATTCTTCATCGATTTTTTTGGTTTAAAATATAGTTCTGGGAGGGACCGAGAAGCGAATTCATAGTATGAATACCAGTTGAATATATACCAATGATTCAATTGCAACATCATATTTACTAAGAAGGTTTTTGGGTGGCAAGTATGCTGAAAATGAATGTTCTGTATCAACTATCTCACTGTCTGATACTCATCTTCCTTACTTTTTTGGCTTCTGTGGTTTTATGTCTTTTTTTTTTAAAAGAGCTTTCGGGGTTTTTGAAGTCATTTGATGTAAAGGGTCCATGATTTTGTCATTAGGAAATAACATCTGTAGGCGGTTTGGTTATAGTAATTAACTATGATATTCATATGATCTTGTTTCTGGGGTAATTTATTCTTCAGTGAAGTAGTGCAAGTGCAGTTGAATTAAGTGAAAAGATGACCTTCAGGCAGAAATTTGGTAAATTTTGAAGTCGGTAAGAAAAACCTTTTTAAGCTTAATTATTAAAAAGAGAAAAGGAATGTTGAAGTCTTTGTCCACAACATCTAAAATCAAATGATTCGTTGCAATGGGATTCTTGTACACGTTTCATGATTGAAAAATGTTTCCCGGGTATCATTTACAATTGGTTTTGAAGTTCTTAATTTACGTATATAGGTGTAGAATTACACTTTAAGTTGCCATACTATTATAAGGTTGTTCATGATCTGATTAGTTTTTTTCTCTTTGGCCAAGATGCCGAGTTCTATCTTTTCTTATGTTGAACTGCTAAAGTTGTTGTGCTCGGCAATTCATTTCCAATGAACATGATGTGTGCAATGTTAATTGGTTCAGCTGGGTTGAGAAAGGGAGTGCCGGAGTGGTGATTGAAACATAGTTCAGGCTCATCCCGTTTCTATGTTGAAAGAGCATCACCACATCAACTGATACGTATCATTTGCTTTGCTATGGCTTAGCTATAGTTTTGGATTCGTGCTTAAAAATAAATGGAGTTTCTATTAAAAAGAACTCTGGAGTTTTTTGGTTTTGTGAAATCTCACTTTCTTCCATGCATTAATCTGATTCTTATAAAATGTTTCATTTAATATCCATTTACTGGTGCGGGAGCTATAATGCTATATCTGCATTTCTTTTCTGGCTTCCATGCTGTGCAATTACTACTTACCAGAATAAATGGTTCTTGCAGCCGCAAAGGTGAGGCCATATTTTGTTGTAGCATGTCAGGAATTGTTCTTGATTGCACTTTAAGTATATTGCTTTGTGCTGTCTCCTTTGGTGTGGCTATGAAAACATTTGCTGATCCGCACTTGGGTTTTGTAGGATTTCTTATGAATATCGAGCTGCAGACTTCCAGTTCTGCAATGTCCAATGCATGCATCACTAGATTCAACAATCTTAACAGAATTATCCAGCTGCGATCCTTTTATACTTTGGCATATCCATTTAGCACTTCAACCCCCTTCATTCACAAGCCTTCATCATTTGTGTTGTCTCAAGATAAAAATGAACCTTTTGAGCATAAAAAGAGCTGCAGAACTAACCCAACTCTGATCATATGCACTGCATATATAGCCAACTGCTTGGTACTCGAGCGCGTTTTTCAACTCCATACTTTGAATACGAAAGTTCAAAATTCGCTTCGTCTTTCTTGAACTGTAAAATGAAGAAAGTTAGCGTGATTTTACATTCCAGTAAAACTTAGACAGATTGATCCATCGGGTAGCAGTTGCATTTGAGAATAATAGAGTATGATACACCATTTCAGGCAGAGATACAGCTGTGAAAAAATAAGGAGCCTCAACACTGAGGCAACTGAGCAGCCTTTGGCCTTGAGAAAAGGTTCAGGTAGACGGATTTGGAAAGGCCTTCTGCGCAGCAGAGAGAGTACAATATACATGTTGAAATAGCTGTGGAGATGGGCGCCACCACTTGAAGAAGAGGAGTTGGAAGGATGGGAGTATCTTGAGAAACCACCAAATAGTAAGACCAAATTCTGTCCTCTTGGTATCTTGAGAAAAGTGTATGTACAACCCTATCTAATTTACATAAGTGCAAATATAACCCCATGATAAGTGAAAATGCAAATATAACCATAGATAGTTAATGTAAGTGCAATTTTACCCATTTTGGTAGATTTAGGTCGAAATTCAATGAAAAACTATTTTAGTCGTACGAAAACACTAAAGAAAAACAAAAAAAATGAAAGATCTATAATACCCCTAAACCTTAATTTTCCAATCTCCTCTTTCTTTTTCCTTCTCCAGCGTTTCTCTCATTTTCTTTGTTAGCTTCGTTTTCCTATCATCTCCGACTAAGCGGTAGTATCGTTTGGCAAGCTTTGTTGCTATTTCAAACCTGGTCGTCTTCTCCTTCCTCTTCTCCATTCATTTGTCGCTCCTCGTGTGCAAGCTCCACTCCTCTTCTTCCGTTGGGTCATATGCAGTCGTCTTCTACAGCGAACTTCGCCACTGTTTTAGATCTGGTCGTATTCTCCGTCCGTTAGTAACTCTTCTACTTGGAAGTCCAATACGTTTGGTGGATTTCGGATGCGGTCCGTTCGCCATTGTTTCGGATGCGGTGACGCACCTGGAATGCTGGGTGGGGTGAGGTGATGCCACTGGGTCAAATGTGGGCTGGGGTAGCGCTACTTGTTTGGCCGGAGCAGTGGTGGCAGAACACTGGCCAAAGGTCATTTTTATCTTTAAATTTTTCATTAGACTGAAAGGCTATTTTGTTCATTTCCGGTCGATCAATGGCCGGAAATGGTCAGTCAATGTCGGAATATAGTTTTTAGGCTTATATTTGCACTGATGGAAAGTAATTAGGGTTGTTTTTATATATCAAATCATCTCAGGGTTATATGTGCACTTATTGAACTATGTACGATTATATTTGCATATATCCCTTGTATCTTTTACCGGTATTTTAACGTTCAAACAAAACTCTTTATTACTCCCTCTGTCCCACTCTAAATTTCTTATTTACTTTTTCACGATTTTCAATGAGTAAGTTTGACTGTAAATATCTCTAGTTACTTATTGTAATGTCGCATAAAAATTTGATATTTGTAAAAAAAGATGTTAAGACAAATCTAACAAAATCTCATATATTTATTATTTATATACTAATTTATATCTAGAGTCATACAAATTTTTACTCTCAAAAAATAAATAAGCAATTTAAAGTGGGACGTAGGGAACATGTGTCAAGTGAATAAAATAACAACATACCACACCCCCTTCTTTACCTCACCAATGACATTAAACTAAAATGAGTCAAGTGATAAAATAACCTTATTTTTTTACTGAAAGTGCCAATATAACCCTCCAAAATGAATAGGTGTTAAAATAACCCTAAATTATTGATGTATGTGTCAATCTAATCTCGAACGCCGTTGATTTTAATTGTGAACGGGAAATTTGGCCATAATTGAATAGAATGACTATTTTACACTTCAATAAAAAGGCATTTTTTTTATAAAAAAACCCCAATTTCTTCACTGGGCACATTGGAGAAGAAAAGGAATAATCAAACTGCCCGCATAGACGAGGGTTCAGGTGGCGGGATGATGTCCTCGCCTGCAAAGACTAGGGTGTAAGCAACTATGGTGGTGAATCTACTGGAACGAAGACATGCGGTGGAATCATGCAGCTACGGTGGTATGAGGAGCGGTGGAGTCGTGTGGCGGCGACAAGGCTGACGGGTTTGAGGCTGGCAGTGGCATCAATAAAGTGAAAAGAGAGAACAAGCTACAAAATATGGAAAAAATGGATAGGGAGAGAGGCACTGCGAATTTGGGAGAAAAAGCACTATGAGGCACTGCAAATTTTGAAGAAAAAACACAAGGGGGTGCTACAAATGAAACCCTAACCGTATTAGGGAAGGGGTAGTGGCGGCAAATGGGAAAGAAAATTCAATTTATGGGGTTAGGGTATTTTCATCCTTTCAAGTTGGTCAACGCCGGAATGAAGACAAAAGGTTATAACTGCACAATTCCTTATAAATTTAGGGTTATTTTGACACTTTCTCATTTTGCAGAATTATATTGACACTATCAGTCTAAAGTTAAGGTTAAAAGTGTAAAAACCTCCTACTAAATTCCATCTAGTCTATTACAACACCAGAATGGGTCTTGCTGGAACTTAATTTGAACTTCTTTTTCAAAAACATTCACTCACAAATAAATAAATACATAAATTTATGTATTCATTTTTCCAAAAAATTAGTGCCTTAAAAACAAGGGACGGTGTGATAGATGATATTTTTGATCCCCTCAAAGTTGACATGGCTCTTGCAATATCAATGCCAATATCATAAAAGTTTTTTAGCAAGTAAAATCATGAAAATACCGAGACTCTTCACCAATTTTGTCTCAAAACTTATTTTGTCTTTTTCATCCTTTAGGGTTAGTGTACTATTGCGGACATCAATTTTTGTTCTTGACGTTTTGAGAAACCGTCTCCCCAAGAAAATTGGGGGTGCACCTCCATCATGCTTCATGTTCATAATGTAAAAAAATCAACCAGAAACACCAACTTACCAACCCTAACTAGAACATCATCAATCAACCCCTTAGCATTAGTTTGTGAATGATTGGCTAGCTGTATTATTACCCTATTTCTTGAAATACTCCTAGGTTTAGATCTTTATAGAGGGCAAAAGGTATAAACTTTATAGAAGCCCCTAAGTCTATCATTTAATTTTTAACCAATTTACCACCTAAGTCTATAGAAATGGAAAACATGTTAGGATCACTACATTTCTTTGGTAGGCTTTTATGACGCAAGGTGGCTACCCCTCCAATTTTACCTTTCCTACTTTCTTAATTGGTTTGGATGTCTTCCTAATACATGCATTTTTCAAGAATTTACATAACTTGGAATTTGATAAATAGCATCTAGAAGTGGGATACTTACCTCGCAACGCTTAAAGACCTCACGAATTTCTTTGTTGTCCACGTTCACCTTCTTCTTAGCCCTCAAAGTTGTTGAAAATGGAAAAGGATGTGTAATCATCTCAATTCTCACAATGGATGGCTCTCAGTCTGAAGAAGTGAACCCTAGCTTTACCTTGGGCTTCCCATCCTGTAACTCCTCAGTACCCTTTTCGACATGTATCTCCTCTTCAAGCCTTGTTTTGGTGCTCTCCACCACTTGGTCTTCCTCTTGAAACTTTTCACCCTTGGGTTCTTTCACCTACTTCCGGATGCTTAACATAATGACACTCACATTTTTTCTTGGATTCACCTCGGGTTGGGATGGAAGCTTCCCGGAGTTCCTTGATTCAAGTATTTTTTTCCCCGAGTTCATGTGTTTAAACTTAAATTTTGATCTTTTGAGCGGAAGGTAATAATTTGCCAAAATATCAGCTCAAAAATACTGATATCTGAATCAGAACTACGAATATCCGAACTACAAGAACAGAAAGATATTATTGCACAAACACTTTTGTGAGGGTCAATAATATAAATCAATTCAATAATTTAACTATTCCATTATGTATTGTACATATGAAATATGTTTTAAAGTTTATTATACATGCATATTCTGCATTTTAAATAATACACATGTACTTAGGGTCTCTACAAAGAGACGCACGCATATAGAGACGCACAATTATTTTATTATTTGCAGATTTTCTGGAGTCAAATAAAGCGGTCACTACAAATTGATATCCGAACTACAAATTGAGATGAAAAATTACCTTTGTGGAGAGTGGAGAGTGCAAAGTCGCAGATGCGATGAGAAGAGAAAATTAAAGCAACGTCAAGCATAGTCGCCAGCGAGGAGAAGAAACACAGAGTCGGCGCGAGGGAGAAGAAAGAACCAAAGAAAGGGAGAAGAAAGAGCCGACGCGATTTGAGAAATCACAAGGGTTTCCTTTCCTTTTCCAATTTCAGTGGGTTTCCTTTCCTTTTCCAATTTCAGAGCCCAAATGCATCTTTTCTAGGATGCAAGCGATGCGCTTCGCATTGGCTGCTCTCCGACGCACTTCGATGCGGCCGAATCCTGCAAAAATAGGGCAGCAAGCCAGCGGATGCAAGGAGGCAGCATATCAGAGTGCATAACACGGGCACATCAGAGCGCATTTTAAAACCAAGCATGAGGTGGTGAATTTACACTGGGGCATTGGGGCTATGTGTCCCTAGTTAAACCCCAATGTACAATGATGAAAAGGAATAATTTCTCACTTGATTTACTGAAGCAGTAACGTGTACCCCCATAAGGCTATAATCGTAGCAGTATTACACTACTATTATATAATTTATGGCAATAATCTCTGTTTGATAACCTTTTTAAAATCAGTTTGAATACTTTTTATTGAATCTTTTCCTTATATATAGTAAGTGATTGCTATTATTTTTTATTTTGGTGTATTTTCAACCTTCCATAGTAATGTATTTTAACCTTTTTTTATCAAAGTTAGAAAGCAGCATAGTTTATGCACTTTATCCTTCTGAGGCCATATAGGCAGATTAAGGAAAAAACAACACAAACCCCAACTTCAAGCGTAAAATTGCTTGATACATAACATGCCTTACATGTGCATCTCTACTTCACATACATTTTATAGAAAATTGCAGAAAAATCATAATGGACCAAGAAATGCTCAAAAACCAATACCTAATTATAACCGTTAACATGCAATTAAACAAGACCTTAGCCATTGTCAGAGAGAAGTTTTCCCCAATGCTCAACTAGTCAACTGCATAATTGACGGAAACTTCTCCTTGATTTCCCAAATCACCCCTAACACGTCATCCCTGTCATTCTCAATCAAACCCTCCTTCATTTGCAAGAACATTACCCTCTTGGTGGACCCGGGGGCGACAAGAATTTCACTCACCTAAATGACTACCGTGACGTCATGGCATATGGGCCTAACGTAGTCGTTGAAGCTGACGACTCCACGAGGGGCGCTGCGTAGGCGTTGAGGTCAGCCTTGGATGCACAGGGTAAGAAAAGTATGTAAGAAGAGCTCCGGAAGTGGAGGAAACTCAATGATGTGGTTACATTTGAAACGACAACATTTCATACAGGTAGAGAGGTCCAAATAAAGAAGAGTTAAGTGCTAAAATGACCCTGACTTTAGGCTGAAAGTGCCAATATAACCCTGCAATTTCATAAAGTGCTAAAATAACCTTTGACTCATTTGACTTTTTAGTCAACTAATTTATGACCGAATTTTAAGGAAAAGACAATTTTGCCCTTAAATTTAAAAAAATGTCTAAGTGCTAAAATGACCCTGATTTTAGGCTTAAAGTCCCTATATAACCCTGCAATCTCAGAAAGTGCTAAAATAATCCTTGACCACGTTGACTTTTTAGTCAACTAGTTTACTGTCGGAATAAGGTGAAAATACCGCTTTGCCCTTATTTTTTTTAAAAAATAAAGTCACAAAATATGAAATAACGTACTTGGCCCTTACTTTATTTCTCATTTTCTCTTATTTTCCTCTTGCATTTTCTATTCTTCGCCATACTTTCTTCCCGCTCCACCCTTCTGCATGCTTTCTTCAACCCAAAGCATAGAAACCGGGGCGTCGCCCGACCGCTTCCCCTCTGAATTTCTCCTTTTCCCATTTCTCCTCCGCCTGACCGTAGCCGAAGCTCCCTCGTTTCTTTCCCCTTGAATACCACATCCAGCGGCCCTACTTCGACTCTCCATCTCAGTTAAAAAAAATCTCCGTGCATGTGAGCCCTAGATCGAATTTGGGGCAAATAAAAAATTTGGAAAATTGAGCATGGATTAAAATTGATATTGATGTTTTGCTGTGATTTCATCGTTATAGCCTCTTCATAATGTGTGAAGTGTCCTTACGCAATAGTTCAAGCAGGGCTATTTCAATTCTTAAAAATACAGGGGAAGTACTATGAGGTACTGGAATTGACAGGGGAACCAGCGGGCCTTAATTACAGGGGAAGCAACGACCCTTAATTATACTCCGAGGTAGCCCATGATGAAGTACAGGGGAAGCTTCCGGCGATGACAGCGACTGAAACGGGGAGATGTCACGACTTGGGTTCAGTGAGAAGTGAGGAAGGGAAGAAGACGCGTCTTCATTTTATTAACTATGTGTTGAAATAACCTTGTATTTAGATTGGAAGTGCATATATAACCCTGACTTTATTGACTATGTGCTGAAATAACCCTGTCTTTATATCGGAACTGCAGATATAACCCTGACTTTAGTGACTATGTGCTGAAATAACCCTGTATAACTCTGAGGGGGTATTTCGGCCAAAAAATAAGATTTTAGTTCAAGGGTATTTTAGTCATTTCCTTTTTTCTCTTCGCTGGAATTTACACTGTCAACGTCGGAAAGATAGAATTTGGGTATGTCGGCACAATTGTTTCAAAAGTTAGGGTTAGATTAGCACATACAATAATAAGTTAGGATTATTTTTGCACTTTCTAAGATTGCAAGGTTATATTGGCACTTTCAGCCTAAAGTCAGGATTATAAATGTAAATAACCCAATAAAGAATCAGCAACGACGTCGTTTCACGATTTTAGGGAAGTCAAAATGACGGTGGATACCCCCGGCTGATATCAGAATGCAAACAATGCTTATTATATGATGTTTTTCGATTAAACCATCAAAAAATATCCCTCATAACTAGGCTCAATTATGAAGCGAGTTGATAGCGAGCAATACAATTTTTTAAATAAAATTTAATAATAATTTTATGTTGATATAACTGAAAATGAGAAATTAAAAAATTAAGATTATAAAACGATCCTCAGAAATTGATGTTATTATCCACAACAGATATAATAACAAAATTAATTTATCGATGGAAGATTCGATTGCAAGCAAAAGATTGCTCGACTGGG